>JTDE01003228.1:72018-86434 GCA_014338405.1 Paragonimus skrjabini miyazakii | reverse complement strand
AGAGGCTTTGACCTCTAAAATGCACTTCCTAACCGATATGGGAGCGGAGGTTAGTGTCATTCCGCATTCTGTAACATATGTGCAATCAGAATCTGACACTACACTTCGAGCTGCAAAAGTTACGCCCATTAGAATCTTCAGTCGTCGACTGTTGAGTTCAGACTTTGGTCTCCGACGCGACTTTCGCTGGACTTTCATGGTGGCTGATATATATTTTCTTATAATTGAGATGGACCCTCTCTGAAATTTCGATTTTCTGGTCGATGCACATCGAGCGCACCTGATTGATACTTAGACAAGAGTGAATGTTCCGGGTATTCCGTCGCATATGGCTGTGAGCAGCCCAATGCTAGCCAATCCCATAATGGGCTAGCCTTATGGGAAAATTTTATCCAATTTTTCTCAGCTGGTTCGCCCAACTATCGAGCTGCCCGCCGTGACAATCGACATCGCGCATCACATTGTCACACTAAGGCCGCCGGTTCGAATTCGATCACGCTGCTTAGCTCCCGATAAGTTGAAAATTGCCCAAGCCGAATTTGAGCATATGCTTCATCTCGGTATTAAACGACTGCCTAATAGTCCACGGTTTTCGCCATTGCACACGGTGCCAAAGAAAATTGATAACGACGTGTGCCCATGTGACGAATATCGAACATTGATAACGTGACGACTCCCGATGTGTTCCCAATTCCACATTTTCAGAACTCGACCTTCAACCTGTCTGGAATGCAGACATTCAAAAATTGGCGTGGTGTGCGCCTATAACCAAATCATCCTAGCCTCCGAAGACATCGCGAAGGCTGCGGTCATAACACCGTTCGGAAATTTCGAACTTTCACGTGTACCGTTCAGTTTTAGGAACGCTGATTAGACATTCCAGCGTTTCATCCATGGCGGGTGTCGTGGACTGGACGGTGTTTATCCGTACTTGTATAATATCTTGGTCGCTAGCTCCTCGCAGGAGGAACACTGCGCGCATTTGCTTTCATTATTTGTCCGTTTGTCACATCATGGGGTAACCAAACACATAGTTAAGTGCTCGTTTGGGATGCCCAGCGCAACCTTCCTAGGTCACTGTATATCCACAAGAGGGATCGAAAGTCTACCCGACAAAGTGCAGGCAATAGTGAACAACCCGGAGCCCACATCATTCAAGCAACTTCGCCGTTGTGACGGTCTGTTGAAATTTCATCGCCGTTTGATTCTTAATTGTGCACATTTAATGCAACTGCTCACCGACCTGCTCAGAGGCAAGGTTCATTCATTTTTATTTACAACGGCCACAAAATGGCTTTCTTCAATTTGACCACAGCTATCGCCAATATAGTATCTTCGTCACATCATCATCCCTCCCTACTTCAGCGATAACTGTGGATGCATCAGATGGGGCTGTAGGAGCGGTCCTGTAAAATCAGCTCGGCGACGACTGGTGCCCAGTAGCTTGTCCCTGAGCGTTTACAACCAAATAAATCGCGGTATACTGCTTTCGGAAAGGAACTGTTGACGGTATATTTCGGCATCCGCCATACATGACAGGTCTGTGAAGGCAGAGACTTTATCGTCTTCACAAACCATAAGCCGCTAACGCACATCCTACGATCGAAAACCGACGTGTATTCCCGTAGATAGACACGGCACCTGAGTTGTATCGTTCAGTTCACGACCGATATATGTCATATTTCAAGTGTTGCGAACCCAGCCGCAGACACTCTCTCGCACATCAGTGCTACAACCAGCACGGCAGACAGCTCAGTTGATCTAGCAGCAATCACAGCTGCACAGAACAACGATCCGGAGAAAGAACATTTTTGTCGGTCTAATTCCCTCGAGCTAGAGAGCGTTCCCAAGAATTCCTCCGAAGGGATGATTATTTTTGACACTTCATAAGGGATCTTTCGTCCGGTTATCCCACTGGCTTTCCGCCGCCGAATTTTGGACACGTGGCACAAAATGTCTCACCCGGGCAAATGTGCAACAGTCAAAATTGTCACCGAGCGCTTTGTCTGGCACGATTTTGATTGCGACGTCCGTTCTTAGACCAAAGCACGCATGCAGTGCCATCGGTCTAAAATTCACCGTCACACGTGTGCCCCAGTAGGAAGGTTTGCAGCCTCTGAAGAGCATGTGCATGTTGATCTGTTCGGACCTTTGCCACCCTCGAATGGGTGTACGTATATGATGGCATGTGCAGGCAGATCTACAGGTTGGCCGGAAGCCATACCAATTTCGAGTTGCTTGTAAAAAGCGTCGCATGAGTATTCTTGAAATGTGGGGTCGTCCGGTTTGGTTGCCTCGCTGTTGTGATCACCGATCTTGGGTCACATTTTGGCTCAGCCCTCACGTCACTTTTGAACACACTAGGTTGCAGTCAAACTTGCGCAACAGCTTACCACTCGGCGACCAATGTGTTGGCTGTAGGTTTTCCTCGGCAACTGAAAAGTTCATGATCCGCTTGCAAAACCCTTCGTGGCACGAGATTATGCCATTTTTCTCGTTAGATATCCGAAACACGCAGAAGGCCGATCTGCATACCGCCCCTGCCTAGTTAGTCTACCGGTGTTCTTTACGTTTACATGGAGAGATGTTTGCCCAAAGGGCAGCGGGACCCTTCAAATTCGCGGATTACGGCGAGCGGTTGGCCTAACACATGAGACGACTCCGACCGACCCCACCAAGGGAACAGACGACGCCACCTTACGTAGATCCTTCCCAATCAACTTGTTCGCACGTTTTGGTACATGCGGTTACTCATTGACTGCATTTACACCCACCATATACAGGTACATTCCGTGTAGTCAAGTATTATGATAAGACATTCATGTTGGAGCACAAGGGCAAACGCAAAGTTGTTTCTATCAACAGACTAAAGTCAGCATTTACAGAAAAACCTGCTGTAAAATTTGCATCGCGACCAACAATATCCTCGAAGGCTAGTGCATCGTCTAACGTTCGTACAGATCCGGTTTCGGTTGCGACTCCGCCTGCCGCGATGGCGGCAAGTCTCCAGAACAGTTGTGATCGAGGGTTGCGGAGGCCAGTACAATTAGCAGATTATGTGGACGTCCTCCGTATTTAGTTTTCGTGTTGCCTTTTTTCACCGAGTTAACGTTAGATGGCTTCACCTACAGTAAACTCTGCCAACATTATTTTGAAAGCACAATTAAAAAGGCATTATTTTTTGGATAAAGTGGTGGTAGAAACACAGTGAGCTTATCGTTTTACGTTAATGAGCAATTTATATTCTAGATACTGAGAACTAACCGGGACGTTGCCAATGAGGCCGCGCACTGCGAGAAAACGCTGGAAAACTCGAAATTATGCAACGGTCACCTACGATGAACCTGAACTAGGCTACGATAATACTACGCGGATTACAACTGGCCTGCCCTTAATTCTCCTACTTACCTATGACTATTCACCTTCCAAACCGTGCTCACCCAAACATTTTCAGTTTTACTCCCTTCACCTTTCACCGGCCGTAGACATGAGCTCTGTGGTAGGAGTTAACTGAGCCGTTCATGCCCGTGTCAACCATTCCGGCTGACTGAAACACTGCAACATTGTCAAATCCAACAGTCTGCTTGCCTTCTAAGAGGGAGCTACGTAGCGATCCTAGTCGTCCTTGCTAACTATGTTTGAGCTACAATTGCTACTTGTACTCTTTTTGATTTCAAATTTTGTATTAACTTAACTAGTAGAGATAACGACAGTACCCTGCGAACTCGAACGCACGACCACGCTGCGTGCTCGCTCGTCGTTTCGCTCTGTTGCCGTTTCGTCTCTTTATTAGTTCACTCTCGCGTTGGCCTCGCAGGTAGAGAATATACTCCTTGTTTACTGGTTTAGTTATTCTCAACCGGACGTCTTCGGTTCACTCGATCTTACGTGAGCAAAGCTTAACGATGAGTGGGTGAAATAGTGGCTGTTTGCAAGCCACACGTATCACATGCGATACGATTACTGCCAGAAAATTGACGCAAGCGGTAACTAGAAAATATCTTTAAGCGTGAAAACAAAATGCGCTTGTGAACAGATCCATTAAGTAAAACATAGATGTCGTCACAACGTCAAAAAACTTTTTGGAACGTTTGTAACTCTTCTATATTACCATCAGCAGTGGAAGTAAAAAAACAGGGAGAAAAATGCACAGCACGTAATCTGAGATGTTTGATGTGGCTTCTGTTGCATCACAGAATGTGAAATTGTAAGTTGCGCAATACACATCACAATTCTAAATCAACAAAGAATACGACCAAAATGTGTGTTTCAACTTACGGTCAGTAAACTTATTTTTCAGCTGTACACACCTGCACGCTTTCGCGATTCCCGGTTGAAAATAAAGAACTCACTACGAGTCACCGTTGAAGGTTAGTTGGCCGACAGATGTTTTTCATTTGCATGCACCCGTAACGACATCAAAATTATCCTGTCGACGTAATAAACCACACTGCAGTCAATCTCTCCCACACGCACACGGACACACCGGCAAAAGTCGTTAAACCTCACAAATGAATGGTAAACAGGAGCCTTATGAGAAGTGTGGGAAACGGCTGCTCGTTTAACAAACTTATAAGAGACTGTGTGGTTATATGGGGGCCATTGGGGCGATTAAAGAACTTACAGCTGGTGAAACAACTTTGTGAGTACGTAAAGTTTGGAGCCAGAGTCGAAAAGTACAACGCTTTTGTACGATTTTAAGGGGATGTCTGGCAATGAAAGTTTCCGTAATATGCTAGACTGCTCATGTCGATGTAATCTACATCCCATTATCAATTTCGCTTGACGTCATAATAGTAAAAAAAGAGACTTTGTTCTTACGAAAACTAATGAATTAACACGCAAGTATTCCCAACAGTTGTTCAATGTAGATTTGTTCCCGAGAAGAGAAATGAAGTTGTTCGACCGATATTTGCAGTTGGAATATAGAGGCTGGTGGAAACTAACAGAACTAAGATGGTTGGCATATTGAGCCCCACAAGCACTGTTTCCAAACGGAAACTGTTCGTCTTCATTACCAGCTGAACTACGTTCTAACTAATAAGTAGTGTGGCAGACTTATGAATTTTAGATGAGACCCAACTGTGAAAAGTCAGGGCTTCGGCTGGATTCGAACCAGCGACAGAAACACCATGCCTCAACGCGGCAAGGGCTCCACCAGCTGAGCTACGAAGCCACGCCAGGAGCTCGGAAATTTCACATTTGGACTCGGTTACCCACCCGTCCCACTGTCTCATATGGAATCCACCAAATGATCCAGGGGATCGACTGCGCCGGCATGATTACTCATAATATCATCAATGTTGTATATCATTACTTTGAAAATCGGCTTCGTAGCGGCTTCGTAGCTCAGCTGGTGGAGCCCTTGCCGCGTTGAGGCATGGTGTGTCTGTCGCTGGTTCGAATCCAGCCGAAGCCCTGACTTTTCACAGTTGAGTCTCATCTACGTTCTAACTGTTATCGCAAACTCCAAGGGTTTGCTGTATGAGGTCGGAGCGTAACCTATCAGAGGGTGATGTACATCCTGAACGCCTACACCAAAAACCGGGTGGACCTCGTTACGTCATCGGAATTTAACAAAGTGGGTTGTCAGCCAGCTCTAGCGATCTACAAGTATGCCAATGACTAGGTACCGCATTGCAGTTTGCTAGAGTGGAATCACAGAGGTATAGCACACTGACATGAACACGAATGAAGAAGCAAGATAACTAATTGGAATTCGTTATAGTAAAGATGCGAATTATACTTTCTGATATATGAACGTTTACTGGAGTGAAGAATGATACAGTTAAAGCAACAGCTGTGGAGAAAAGGGTTTCCAGATTACTCCATGAAATGAGAAAGTCATAGTCGTTTGAGGCAATTATCTTGAAACTCATCCGCTTTACAAAGACGGTTACTGTTCCTTTATATTCTTCTCGAAGATCACAAAGATAAAGTGCTCCTGAGATCGATCAGTGACATAAATAATTCTCCGTGGTATCGCCTAGTTGAACTGCTGAACCCGACCAAATCACAGCTGTCCCCATGAAATGTAAAAACACCCCTGGTATTTAGAATCGGTTGATTCAGCGAATATTGAGAACGCAAAATAATTTACTGAAAAGCACCTTTGCTGTTTGAGAACTTATCGGTAGAACAAACCATTGGTTATCTCTACGCGTACAGTGCGAACATCGAACCGACTTCGGGATTTTATTCGCAAGACTGAAAGTGTTTGTTAATTTGTACCTCGTAGGTACTGATGGCTCTGTAGGCAAAAATGATGAGCAGACGAGGATCCTCCGCTGGGCTAATTGCCTCAGACGTACGCGGCCAAACTATAGGTCAGTGAACAACGTCCCACCGTCAGTGATCGTTCTATTCACAGGTTCAGTGTAGATAATACATTTGATCGGGGACATGGTGGTGATTATACCCTGACTGTTTGACCTGACTTGAAACATGTGCATCATGACGTTTTTCACATAACTGAAGTGAAAACAGATGTAAACCTTGCATCGTAGAACGGATGGATCAGTCCAGTGGTCAGTTTATTAGAAAGCATACGGCTTATCCCATACATGCGTGTTATCCGGCTTGTTCCATTGAAGTGCAAGTGGACATTTTTCCGCGGCTTAACAGCCGGGCTGCGGATGATGCGTATGCCGGATGCCTTATAGGATGAGGTAAGGAATATTCCAGTAACATCGAACAAAGTAGACATTCCAACAACTACCGAGGATGAACATGAATGCAAAAGTGAAACGTAGGGCTGTTCAACGATAAAAAAGTTTTATGATACAGCGGCGAACTTAGTAGTTTTATCACCGTCTTGTGTATTCCTAGTGCAGCAGGCGGAACGCTTCATCTTATCGTTCAGTGCATGCGCGGTCCTGACGATACACCTCAAAGATTGCGTGTCTGGACTTTCTCATAGCTAGCTGTTAAGCACCACAAATGTCGTCATCAGTGTGGTTATACTAGAAAATATTTGAAGGCCGCCATTGGACGGAATTTGTGAACATCTCTTGAAATGTCCCCGCAGTGGCCCGAACAGACTTGTTTCCAGCTGGATCGCTTCCCACTTAATTATCACCATCCAAAAACAAATCCAAAAAAGCTTTCCGAATCACCTACATGGTTCGCTTAGCCCACTCCAGCGCTATCAAAATGCGAATGTTGACAGCGCCGAGACCACGACCGTCGCAGTGTATGACTAGTATCAATGTGCACCAAACAATCCCTACAGAGATTCTGCTTCTCTTCGCCAGTTATCTCAAACCACTTGAAATCAGAACCGACATGAACAATTTGACACCGACAAAGGCATGCTTCACTGCAAGTACTGTGGCACGCTCTTTCATTAATCAACGCTATCTTTTTCTTCAAGTAGGCTGCAATCCACTTCTAGTTCGTGAACTTAACGACTTGTTCGGCTTGTCCTTATTCCCGTATGTATTTCGCACGTGATTTTTGCAATGACGTAAGCTCGATGAGATTTACCAAATGCAACATTTTGCATTCTTGAATCTTACGGGAGCTCAGAGAGCATCCACATGAATCTACCCACCGATTCACTGAAACCACGAATTCCGACTCCGCCTTATTTTGTCCAAACCATCTTCGTGAATGCAATGACTTCATTACCGTTGATATTCGTATTAGAATTTGTTTGCACATTCCCTTCATGAAAGTTAGGTGTTTAGCGAGTTCATATACACCTCTATAGGTGTCGATAAACCTATTGATTCAGTCCGTTTCTAATATTCGAAGTCGTTTGACTATGGACTGGACTTAGCTTGAAACTCTCCTCGCTGGCCCAGAGGACTGACGACGTTCGTCTGGTTGGCATATGTTCATTGGTGGTAGATGATAAGCAATGAAAACTCCGGCTTTCACTGGCAATTGTCTTAGATTTTAAATTCGTTCCATAACTGTGTGGATCAGTGGTCGTTTGTTTCCGTCGCTCTTTCTATGTTGGTATCAACTTCTTGCTTACACTTTGAAAACCAAGACATAACAAAACATAATTTCCAGACACGAATGCGTTTGAAGGTGGTTCCTGTTTCTCTACACCCCATCTGCAAGTAGAGTGACACATTAACGCTGCTACATATTCGTTATATCCACTAATGATACGTGCACGGTCAAAGTATTCCGCAAAATAATCAACAAACGCGAAGATGTTTACGTTGTCCTGGAGTATTTCTGGAAGGTCTTGAAAACGTTTCTTTCAGAGTAATATCAGGTTCCTTACGCATCCTCTTTTACGGTTAACATGGCACCATTCTGGGGTTACCTTACCGATCAAACGTTGCCAGTACCGATGGATGGCCTCCACCAAGTGGTTTTGCCGCTCTCCAGCACTTAAACACATATTTAGAATTTAGTTTCTGGAGAGGTAGCCTTCTAAGTTGTGTACTGTCCGGCAATTTTATCAGTTAATCAGTTTGGCCCACCAAACTGAACGGGCAACGATGTGACGAAGACTCCCGGGTACTGTGTTTTGGTTTTGGAATAAACGTGCAAAAAGGTTTAATGAGCAGTGGACCCGGCGTCTACCTGAGGCACTAGTAAGCCTAGTAATCCCATATTGACAATCACAGCGAATGGGATTCCACCTCTCGCAACGAGGGTATGCAGTCATTCTCGTCTATCAATGAAACTTCCCTTATGCTGGCACCACAGGCGGTCAGTGTGCGCCGATTTACTGCTATGACGCGGCATGAGCAGGACTCTGGACATGTTTCCAACAGACCGGCAATGCTTGTGGTCATATGTGTCCTGTTTATCTCTTGGGTAATTATCACCAATAACCGGGCACCAGCGGCATGTAATCGGTGGTGAACCAGCACGCTCATTACAAATTAGGTAGGAGATAGAAGCACACAGTCAATTCGCGTGCCCAACTTGTTGTTGGTAGTTATGCTGTCCCGTTGGCTTACCCAAGCGGTCGATGCAAACTGAGACGTTGGGCGTCCAATCAAGCAAGAAGGGTGGTGTTTAGAAAATGTAGTAATTCAACATTACTGGGACTGATGTTTGTCGGAACGGCAATTAGCCTTCATTAACAAGCAGATGAATTGTAAACTCCCACAAAATACGTTCGCTCATCCGCGGAATAAAAGAGGGCTCTGACATACTATTGATCTTGCGCCTCTATCTGAACAAAACGGTGAGTCTTCGTTTCGAAAAATCACCCACTTAACCCTAGCGATCGTCTTTAACCAATAACTGAAGACAAATGCTGAAAGGTCGGTTGTACTATAAACAGAAATGTTGCAGAACGGAGAGTACATGGACAAATATAACGTAAACGATGACGTACAAATATTCCACATCCATGAAACAGAAAGGCTGCCATCAAATGCAGTTCCTGAAGTTGTCAAGTGAAGTATCAAGTAAAAAACGAACGTGGCAAATGAAGAGTTTCAGAGGCAGAAATCTGTTGAAGGTTAACTCTGTTGTGTCCAGCAGTGTCTGTCCACCCCAGTCAACC
Organism: Paragonimus skrjabini miyazakii; assembly: GCA_014338405.1. Classification (NCBI taxonomy): domain Eukaryota; kingdom Metazoa; phylum Platyhelminthes; class Trematoda; order Plagiorchiida; family Troglotrematidae; genus Paragonimus; species Paragonimus skrjabini miyazakii. Next base: position 76,953 of record JTDE01003228.1, on the reverse strand, counting down.
GTAATCTACTTTAGGAGAGAAGAAGATGCTTCTCGAAGGAATATGTTGCATCCTTAGGGAAAGAACGCTTACTTGTCTGTTATCGTCGACTTGAGTTTTCTGACTACTTCAGGAGCATCATCCAACATTTCCAGAGGCAGTAACAAATGCTATTGTTTGATAGAGGATGCACCAACCCTTTCTATTAGTTTTACCGGCACGCGGTTCTCTACGCATTCTGCCGGACCAGTTTCACACCGTTGTTCAGCCATATGCCGAAGATTTCACATACACTCACTTGTTCTATTGTCCTGGCGGTGGTATCGCCTGCCTAGCCTCTGGAGGTTTACCAATGGCATCGAAGGAGCTCGAAGTGTTGCATGCGTAGGTATGAGCAAACGAAGTTCATACTAGTTAGTATATCGGAATCATCTATAAAAGGCAATCTGAAATACAGCGCGCCAAACAGTCTGTGATAAAAGCATTGCGGGCAAAGCCTAACCACTTCCTCCCATCCAGTTTAATTGCTGACTTCTGAAAGTTCTGTAAGACTGGGCAAAAACTAGTTAACATTTACCGTCTGACTACTGTTAGAGTGAAGACTACTGCGTCCGTGTACTCTACCCGCGTCATGTAAATACATGAGCCCTCTCAGTGATACGAAACGGTTCAAGTAAAACGGTCTGGAGACAGTGTTTGATATCACACTGAAAAGCAGAAAAGATCGCAGACCTCCAGGGCGGATCCACCAAAAAGTTGATAACCCGAGAAAAACTGTACTAACGAGAACTACACGCAAGCTTATAATAGAACTCGCGAGACCGAATAAGACACCGAAAGCAGGGCTTGGTTGAATGATTGTACGTGACTGTACATTCAGATCAAAGTATCATCTTGAAGAGTGTCGTATTTTCTGAAGTACGAAGATCTGTGGTATGGTGGATAATTTCAAGGTTTATTAAAGGCATAACGAGAAAATCCAACTTCAGTCGCTGAAAAGTTGTTTATGATTCATCGGGAAGTTATAATTTGCACAAAGAATAAAACTGGCACTGCCAGGCCTAGTTCAGGCGATGGATTGTCCACGTGGACACAGTGCATAAGCGGCAAGTTTTGGTATGCTAAACATGTGCAACAACTTTTATTCCGGCTAATGAAGGATCTCCAATTGTGTGGACAGCTACCGAGCTGAGTGTGACGCTCTTCCCCACGCCTGCAGATTTTTCTGCGTGATACCACTTACATCATACCTTTTATACAGACATGCAGGCCATATATTCCTTTGATTGATATTGGTATATCTCTAAACACGCTCTATGAAATTGACCGTCAAGTCACTATCACATTGTTCATTGAGCAATTAGGCCACAGGTCTACAAATCCAAGATCTGCTAGCAGCTAGGTTGAGTCACCTGCCTCAGTGTTCCGTTTAACACCGATCAACTTATGTCAACTCTGTATGGATGGTGAATACACCTTGATCAAACGTTCTGCAAACGTGCCTGCGGGATATTGCGCTTACTTCCTTTGTTTCACGTATATTTCCAGTAATGTCACGTTAGTGCATAACAGATGAGGACTGAGCTCGGAAGCAGTTAATCTTATGACCTCAGGAGTGAATGGTATTATGGGAATCGTAGAGGGAAATGACAGGTCTGTCGCTTGCAGTTATTTCAACTTTGGTCAATAGTGTGTACGTTGAACAGTCGGACAACGCCTGTTGTTTTATGACTACCTGCAATGATCTTCTGACTTGCACACTATTACAATGGAGGACATCTAAAGGACCAAAGCGACTAATCGGCTCCAGGAGACTGTATTGGCTTAAGAGTCCAATCCCTATCCAACCCAGGTCAATTGGTACTTGGCTATCATCTTTTGCTTCCACAACATCGGCGGTGATAGAGCAATACGGCACTTAGGGCAAACTGCGCGACAAATAAACCTCGGTAAATACGTTGAAAAGAATCGGTTGACTACAACCACAGTAGATTGAAGTATACCGCTTCGGTTTTCAGACAGATAAACAGACATGTTTGTTTGCAAACGCTGCCGCCAGAAATCAGCTGAAAAGGTCACAAAGATCCCACATTTGTAGGCTGAAAGTGTGGTTTCACAAGTTGCACAACGATTTACTAGAGGCGGTGCTATCACCTTCTGACAAGATTTCGTCGACAACAGTGAACACTAGCGCATACTAGCTATATATGTGGCAGTCAAAAAGTGCGTTGTGAGCACAAGCCAATAACTGACGTTCCTCTGTATTTCCCCCGGCCCTACGATGGTACCTGATGCCCACGTTTATGAGTACTCCCTTAGAAGGCGGCATCAATATCTGAGTGGTGAGAGACATGCCGGATTTCACCTTCTCACAGAAATAAAAGACCCCCGCAGATTTACAGGTTTCTGGCACGCCATTTTGCCGGTTCTCTGCTTTGTTCCAACCAAATGAGTTTTGCCGTCCTAGCCAAGTAATGAACTCATAATGAAACATTGGCATCTCGGCGATCAGGCCCCACGTATATGCGATAGGCCTTCAGTTATATCAGTCATGATACCGCAGAAAGAAGTACGCCACAATGCAAGTGGTGATAGAACAAACCCATACCCCAAAGTGCCCGACAGTCCATAATAACCATGATTGTTCGCTTCTCATTGAATTCTTGATTTGTAAACCGCTGATCAACCTGTTCGCAGCCGCTGACGAAACACAACCCTGCAAATCATTTGGGTCCTTCAATCACACATTGATGTCTCCCGAGCAGACATTACAAGTCACCCGATGGGCTATATCCGGTGGATTTTACTCGGATGGGACAAGTCATTTTTCGAAGCCGTGGGTGTACTCTTGAATTGGCCGTTAGTAATTAAACACGAATGCAACGTACCGATACTCAAATCGCTCACACACACGGTGTCGATAGCTGAATCTGTTGGAAATGTGTGTTGCGGTCAAAAATATCACAAGCATTTTCATATAATCTTCAGGAGATTTGCAATCGTGACTGCGGCTGTACGTCTTAACCTCAGACAAAAAGTGGGTTTTATTAAGACCCCTCAGGTTCACACCGTCATTAGTAACAACTGACAACATCGTATTTTAAGTCTCCGTACGGAAAGCTGATCGGCTGGTCTCTCTCCTCTTTTATATCTGAAAACTGCCGTAGTTCTGTACATAGAGGAGCTTGTCCGGGAGTCCTGTCATAACGTGAAACAGCCACGTAGCCAGCCGGCTTCAGTTATGCAGACTAAACATCCATGGACATCTGCGTGATGCCCTTCAAATGTAGCGTCTCCCTCACTATTTAGGATACAAGTGCATTTAAGCAGTATCCATTAAATGAAAGGAACAATGAATCCTGGGGGAAAATACATCGGCAAACTTGGGAGAAGTAAGCTCCTTGTGTGAACGGCCGTCGTGATACGGCTACTATAAAGATGATATTGTTGGCGGACAATGCCACTGAACCCCATATACTATTGAGTGATTATTATTACGGAGCTTTATAGCCTGTGTAGCAAAAATTCCTACATCAGATTCAGAGCCACTGGGTGATCCATAACTTACAGACACTTAGAAGGAGGTACCCCGTACTTCATATATACCAGGCCTTGAAAACCTGATGCAACTGTTCACAATGATCGGTCCGCAACGCGAAAATGTACCTCAACAATTCGGTTGTTCCACCTATCAGCCTGGCGATTGGATTAGAAAGATGCTTCCCTAGATGCACAAATCGCTCGAAAAGCTGATGCATTTGATTTGGTAGAACACATCTTGTTCTCGTACGAATCCGGCGGACCACTGTTTGTGCCACTGTTCCACCCAGGGAAGTCCTAAGCACCTGCTTCCTCCTCAACAGTGCTATATAAAGGTGCTTACTCCGCGTTGCCAGATGACGCCCTCGGGCCTTATTGAACACGCAAACTAACGCGCATCGGGTCGTTTGCAAAAACTAACCCCCGTTTTGGGGCTCCGTTTGAAGAAGACTTTTCACCTTTGTGGTATCGAGCACGACGACAGCCTGCCAGAGATCACTGCTCTCGAGTACAATTGTTCGTGATTGGCAGTTCTACCAGGCTACGTCATTTCAGCTAGTCAAGACGAAGTAGACTGAGAATAGAAGCGGAGAGACGGGAGGCTTCATCGATTGATTCGTTTATGGAACTGGCACGACAGCGCAACTGCCCAATTAATTGCATTGTACCAACACAGGCAAAAGGTGACAAAAATTTAAGCAATTTCTCCGCATTTCAAATGACCGCCATTGCTAGCATCAGCGACTCAGATTACGAGAGAGAGCTGAGGGTAACATACCTTAGTTCAATTCGTTTCTCCATCCGCTGAATACGACATCTAATTAGCTCTGGTTCCAGCTGTTTTCCCGAGAGGTTACTTGCTGCCGACAGACTTGAGGATCCATCTTCATACATTGATTAACATCTTTCAGCGAGCCAGGTCGCCGGTCGCAGTTGGTGAGTTAGGTTAGCCGGGAATCACCCCCCGCCCTACCCCTGAAGCCCAGAATATCTAGGAGCAGCGAAATAGACTGACTGGTGTACACACGGCAGCACCTCTAATAGGCGCAACAAAAAGTCGACAAACGAAAAACAAAAGAAGCGGCTCATACAAAAAAGATGCGTTGCAAAGCACGGTTAGCTAGCCTCCCGTTTCTTCCTTGAGGCAGTATCTATTCTGTGGAGGGTCGCTTTTGCTGAGCACAACAGCAGTCATGTTTATATCTGTATATATCCTTTTTACTTCTCGCCTGTATTGGCGTAATAAGATAAACCCACCTTCCTCAATATTCGGGCCTTTGAAGTATGCACTATCTCTAGTCTGTCAACGCCAAAACTGACGGGTTTTTGTTGAGTTGCATGATGTACAAACATACTTAAAACCTCTGTCTCATTGCCGTTAACTAGTCACGTTGAACACGAGCTATTAGAAGTATA
>JTDE01003228.1:37817-49757 GCA_014338405.1 Paragonimus skrjabini miyazakii | reverse complement strand
CGCCACCTGTAACTAATTGCTATATGATCCAACCGTGTCCACGGCTGAGAAGCACACGGAGGTCCCCAAGTAACACAGTGCTTCTTCCTGTGTTGGAATGCGGTGCTCGAAATATACAGACCGTGTGATGCGCACAGTTTTCGCCATTGTCAGTGCGTTGTGGCTGGACATCAAACGTACCTCCTAGGCGCTTCTCATCCGGAGAAATACGACCAAGCTGAATATTCAAATCGCTCGCTAGTATGATGATTTCTGAGTGTTTAGTTCACCTCAGAAGGTTAACGAGGGTGTGATAGAACTCACCCTTGATAGTATCCGAACAGCTGTCCGTTGGAGCGTACGCCGATTTATAAGGGTTTACATGTATGCTTATGTGAACCTAAGTACGGAACAAATGTGAAAAGAACTATCAAGACTTTTTCCAGTCCACGGTATGTGCACCATTGATTTCAGCCGTATGTTTCACCTTTGAGCGTCTCTATTAACATTTATTATTGATCCTTGGGTTTTGATGGGGATTTCGTGACATTTCAGTAGAATCCAATCTGTGTATCACTTGCTTCACTCATTGAAGGTTGGCAAATGATTAGGTTATCGATTTTAAATGGTGTTGATATTTTTGTTCTTCCAGTCTGTTTGACTAACGGGTGTCTTGTACGTGACATACCACCAGTTTTTATGAAAAGCTCTGTTGAGGGAGTTTTCTTGATAAGAACATCGTTGACGACTTACCAAACAACCGTGTATGACTGCAGCTGTTGGAGACAAAACACAGCGTGTTATGATGTATGGTGTTCCAGTAGCTACAAAGGTGTTTTTTGATGTTTACGCCACAAATTTCACAGGCGGCGCCTTTCTGCAGTTGATTCACACTTTGATATCAACTGCAACAATGGAAATTGCGTATATAATCCAGAATTGCTCGATGTTTTTGTTTTGGCATCGCTGATGCCCTTTTTTGGTTCTATTGGTCGTATCTGTTGGAAGACAGCCGATCAATGCAGCGCATTCTCCAGAGACCTTCGACGTATACGGTTGTTGATTACTCAAGGAGGTTTCAGATAAAACACTATCTTAGGCTCTTTTGGATTTCCCCGGAATATGATCAAAGTTTTGTTCACTTCCTTGTGTGTCAGATAGCTGAGAATGGCAAGCAAACATCTGCTTATTTTATTGTATGTCCAGTGGCTGCTTAGTTAATTCATTACGTATGCACTTAGGAATTTGTTTAATACTTGCGCGGTAAGAAAATTGACACTCTCAGGTTGGTGATAGTATCAACTCTGTTTAGCCCACTGGTTCACTTCGAAGATTAATCCTTCAAAGTTAAAGCCTATACTGTTGAAATATCATTTAAATGTTCTTCATTGGCTAATCCAACGGATTTTCTTGTTCAAGCTTGCTTGGTAGACTAACATACTCCTACTTGCAGACCGAAAAATCCATTCTGCTGAGGGGTAATACATACTATAATGTCATCAGAGAGGTCGTAAAAAGAGCCACTCACAATAACGGAAGATGCTCGATTAAACACGTTACCGGAGAAAAACTAGGGTCATCTTACGCGAATCAGACATGACTGAAGTATGGTTTTCGTTCTCTGTTTTCCGTATTTTTGTGCCCTTACACTGGCTTTTCGGTATGGGTTGTCTTAATCATGGATCTTCATTCTTTCCAGGGTGTGGGTCACAATGCACAGTCTAGACAATTTTGCAGACCATAACAGGGAACCAACTGTAAGTATGTTTGTGAGCTTCGTTTTGATATTTTCGGTTAAGCAGCATGGTTGGACTGAAGATAAAAGTGGAGTTCACTATTTATTCAGGGGGGATGCAGCATTTATACTGAGAGATTGTATCCATTGAGTAAGTTTTATGCTGTATCAAGTGCTCAGACGAAAAAAGCATGTGATTTTAACTGGCCTTCAAGTTACTTTTGCGCGAATAGCTCGAGAATCACATCTTTATTGTCTTACAGCGTCAAATTCAGTTACTTCTTGTAGGTTATCAAGTCTGCAGTGCATACGGATCTTCAAAGCCGGACAACATTTGCTAAAACTGGTTGAAGTCGAGTCCCCTGTTTGAAAATTGAATTGACTCTGTTTCAGGGCTTAAAGCGGCGTGGTCAAAGCTTGTACCAAGTAGGCCGCCACATCACCGGATAGTAAAGCGGATCAATTAACCCTTACCAAGGTTTTTCGAAAGCTTACGTAGTTAGTAATGTCTAAGTCTGTAGGAGTTTATAACACTACCGTTGAAACAACAGGTTTCATGACGCGAGACATATCCCCTGATTTTGTGCACTTAAACATCAGTCAACTGACCTCTGATAGGGAACGATTATTGTTTGTCTTACTAGTTATTACACTGGCATAAATGTCCCATACCAATTTGACGTGCTGAGCGCAGTACCTCAAACGGTTGGACAAAAAAGAGGCGATACACTTAGTGTGAAATTACCTCGAAAAGAGCAATATTTTTCTAGGTTGTGTCATTAGCCAGTTGGTCCACACATGCAAACCTTCCCGGTTTGATTCTTCCATGTTTAGTGTTAAGCTGTGTGCTGTCTTTCTGTTTTTATCGGTTGTCTGTACTCAAAAAAGCTGTACGTACGCTCACGGCACAACTGGGATGAGAGAAGTACGCTCTTTCCTGGTTATTCTGCTGCAGGTAAGCAACTAACCGATTAACCGTATATAACGACCTTAGTAACGTTTTCATCTAGGATATTCCACGTTGTTGAGGTGAACGGCGGCCCGAGCCACAGTACCTTTTGGTCAAGGTCATGGCTACTATGATGATATGATGACGAGGAATAATGATTTTCACGATCTCTCCCTGATCTCTGATCCCACCAGCTAACGAAGTCTGGTGACATACTCGCCTGTAGCTTCAGCCCAAACATCCCTATAGGACGAACACTTATTTGGCTTACGTGATACGCCGACTGTATATGCGCTAATGAGCGCCGGCTACAATGGACTTGTATTATTTCTTGGGCTCAAGGATACAAAAAAAATTCGGAAATCGTATTGCGACTATGGCGTGGATTTGCTTTTTTGGTTGAGTTTTGCGCTGGCTACCATTTTATTCCAGCTACCAATCCATCCTGCACGTTTACACAGGGCGTGCGACCCCTGGACACATTTTTCTTTGGTCATTCTGTCAACACAATTTGAAGCTTCTACTATTTAAATAACCTGTCGTTGACAGTGCAGTTTGGTTCCTCTTGTCTGTCTCTTTTAAAGTCTTTTTGTGGAGATCGCTTGCGTATACTTTTGTCTATCGTCCGTGTCGTCACTGAACTGAAATCACCGTTGTTGAAGTGACAAACCAGGCAGAGCTATTTCGCATCACGCGATCGATAACACGGTAACAACAGCGGACTTCAAAAGCCTCTGCACCGGTTCTGCGAACAAAAGGACATAGCGACACCTTGATCGTGGTTAGTGTATCCGCCTCAGATACTTTCACTGTTCTCGGGATCTGGTACTGTCCGACTGGTGCAATTGGCTATCATCAAATGGTGTCCCAATGTTACGTCCATTTGAATAGATACGGACATATTACTGGTTGTATTGGGAGGTTCCACTCTACAATTTACGGAGTAGTTCGTATTGACTATTTGGCTTTTTGAGTGTTAGTGAAATGAAAACCACGTCATGTTTACTCTTGAAGGGTTTCAATAAATTGTACCGAGTTCAGTAAGAAATCCTACCAAAATTCGGGGGCGAATAGAACTAAGTCGAGCGTGTGAACATTTGGAACGTAAAAGTGTCATCGCCACTTCTATCACCACTTGTTAAGTTGCAGGAAGAAACCCGTAGAATGAATTATGCACTACTGATTTAAGCGATATGATGGTTTGTTTCACTAGTCCCCCTTGGTTGCATGGTTCGTTTGTGGCGCTGACAAAGTGTCACGCGATAATTGCAGTTGAAAGGTTATTGTGCGATTAACAATAGCATTCTTGTTTTGCTTCGTGCAAAACCTCAGATAGTTGTATTATTTATTCCTTAGGAAATCAATTAATATGGGTTTCCGGCAACCTCGTACTTTTTATCAGCGCCTAATTAAATGTTTCCAACTTACCTGCGGCTGAAGCATCATCATCAAAAACAGCAACATATCACTGTTCCGCGCTAATTTTTAACCGTCGTAACCATTATGCTTAGTTGTTTTACTTTTCCGAAGGTGGGTTAGTAGTTCGTACTTGGTTCTTAATCAGTTGTGCCAGTAGCCAACATAGGGGGTGGTTGGACCTACTTTCTTTGGAGATTTCTTAACGCAATCATCGAGACCGACTTTCCCGCAGGAAAAATTTAACTTCTTCTGATTTGCCGTCATCAAGAGCGAGTCTATGCACATGTGCAATCTGCTCCACTACAGTCAACGCAGCTTTTTTTCGACATTCATCGGGGATGACTCGGTGTAAAGGTTGTAAAGCAAATGAGTTACATTAGTACCTAATACCCATGTGGACACTTGAGTTGGATCGACTGAATGGTTGTGATTGCCTGAACAGAGTTGATCTGAGGATCATTAGAATGACTCACGAACAATTTTGTTACCCTTTGACACGCATTACATAGGCTGTAATTTCTCCTACGATTAATAATTGAGCCCGTCTTATTTTATAGAAAGTCGTACTGATTGAAGTGTTCGTGAGAGTTTCATCAGTATTCCGTTGTACTGATGACTGGTAGGAGATTTTGGTTTTATATAAGTTGAATATCACTCGCAGTTGATCTTAGCTGTTGCATTCCCATAGACTTTCCAGTTGGCCTCTTTTAAAAAGAAGCAGTATACAGGAGTTTAACTTTTGTTAGAGCTCGTCATTGGTACATTTCCTTGCCACGGCTGGGACTAGAATTCCGATCATGCTTTTATGAGGTACCCGCGTTGATCATTGTGTCATTGACCTCACATTGAGTACGACTGAATCATCATCTGTAAACACTCCGCTGCATTCGCTTACGAATAATATTCAGGTTGCTTAATCGCCTCGAGAGGAGACAAAGTAACTGTCTTGTTAACTCCGATCGATAACCCCACGACTTGGATTTTTCTTCAGCTTGAAATCACAGAAATCATCAGGTTGAACAATTTTTTGACTTAAAATGAGTAACCTGAACGTTACTCACAAGCCAGTGTGGCTGGGTGTTTGCAGATGATGATTCAGTCGTGCCCAATGTGAGGTCAATGGCACAGTGGTCGACACGGTTGCCTTATTCAAAAGCATGATCAGAGTTTTAGTCCCGGTCGTGGCAAGGGTATGCACTATTGACGAGCTCTAATAAGAGCGAAACTGGCGTCTAGTGAAAGGGGTTGACAGGAACGTCTGGGAATGCGACAGCTGCGATCAATTTTGATTGATGTTCAATTGCATTGTAACCATCAGGCTATCTCTGGCTGACATCCGGACTCGAGGTGAATGACACATTTGAGAACGCTTCGCAAGCGTACGTATATGCTTATCCTGATTCATGTAAAGTCTAACCGTAGTATGGCTGAAGTGGCTGTTCACTTTGACTGTGACAATGACGGTAAAATATATAAAGAACCAAAAAAACTACACAGAAAGAAGCAATCTCCTGTATACAGGTACAACGTTGACTGTGACTTCTTGTCGTACGGAGCAATTTTTCCAAGGGGCTGTGTACACTATCATTACCTACTAAGTTAGGTTTACACGTTGGCCTGCTGCTGTCAGACCTTACATCTAGACATCGAGAGTGGGTAAGCCAATCAAAACACCTTGAACCCGCGACTGTATGATCGGTGTTTAGGACTATAATTACTAGGCTATCTTGAGCCTGAAAAATATTGCCTGACCCACATTCAGTGAACAAGAAGCTGATCGGCTAATGTGATATGTATTCTGGGGTTTAACAAATCAATTGTGGTTAAAAACTAACCTTTCTTCAAGTGTGTGCAACGTTGTCAAATTTTCCAGACTACTGGGAGAATGACACGAAACCTACCACTTTTTGCACTTGTTTTTTTAAATCGATTAAACACCCACCTCACCGCCAGTTCGGAGTCTTGCTTAGTTTTTCTTTCACCCGTTCTAGTCAATGCGAATATTTCTTTATTCTACTTCCTTGCTGCTAACCGGTAGGAGATGTCTATTCCTAATTACTGTGGCTTGATTTTTCCGCATTATTACACATTTATTCGGGATATCAAAACTGTTTTTCCTGCGACGATGTCGTCCATATCGAACCAAATGGATTTCTTCGGATCCATTCCACAGGTGTTTCTGAATCCTTCGGGTCTCTTGGTTACGCTCATTTTTCTACCCCATGACTAGGAAACTATGTGCTCTTAGTAACCAGATTTACACTGAGGACGACAAATGCACGTTCAGTATGCTGAATCCAACTTAGTCTAATCTATTACTTACATCCACCGCAAACTTCGAACAGTCCGCTGGCAACACACATGGGGCATGTGAATACCGGAGTTGGATGTGACTGTCTACAGAATTAATAACTAGTGTGGTTTTTGTCTGTAGCTGCTTGACCACTGATAACCACATTAAGTTTATGCTTATGAATTTTCAAGTAATTTGATTGTTTTTATTCTGTATTATTCTCTTTTGAAGTCGTTTAAGATAAATAGTTCTTCCACCTTCATTTGCTTTTTCCTGGTTGTTCTGAATGTAATATCTTTTTTTCGTGAACATTATGAGTTTTATGTTCATTTAGGGCCGTGTCATCCAACCGTACGAACGCGATGAAGAATCCCATATCCGTCTTCGGTGGGGCATCGGACGTTTGATTGCTGACTTGAAAACTGTGAGTTTCTGGCTGAATTCACTAGTTCGCTTTTACAGTCCTTTTGTTAATTTACAGCGATTCGCCTCTTTAATTTATTATCTTTTCATCTTAATGAAGGTTCTATTATTACAATGGATAACTGGCAGCTGGCTAATTATTGTGTGGTGTAAATAGCGCGTATACAATACCGCATCAGAAGTGTATGCATACTTTCACTGCACAACAAATGCTACTCTGTAAAGCAGTTGATTTGTTGTGTATAACGACTTATCCACTTCATGTACATAGTGACTATACATTTAAACCTCTATTGCTCCACATACCTGTTTTACTTGATAGGCGTGTTGCTCACTTTCTTCTAGATCTCGTGTTTGGTTTATGGAGTTTACCAACTACTCCGTTCTCTACCCTGCTGTCCCTAATTTTCGATACCTGGACGAGTTGATTTACTTACGTCCTTTAAACTGTTGGGCGTTAATCTCTCTGTCCTTCATCTATCCGTCACGTGCGCTTAGCGGTAAGACATGGTTCGTCGACTGTGCTACGCTAGTCGATTTCAATACCACACAGAACCTTCAGTCAAGACTCACGGAAGATTGTGTTAACCCACGTCAGTGATGATCTTTGATCACGGTAAAAGTCGTCCTGCCATTTCCAACTAATTCAGTCGAAAATTAGACGATAGACATTTATCTTGCCTCATGACCATTCCGTAGCAGTATCCCGTCAACTACGCTGCGCACCCTTTATGTAAGTAAATGTGCATTACTTGTGCGTGTTCTTCAAAATCAGTGTATTACCATGTATTAATTGCCGATTCCGCTAAGAAGTTGCCGGCAACAGCGAATAGTGAATGTATAACATAGCATGAATTATTTACCAAATTTAATCCGTGATAGGCTGTGAAGTTGGCATCATGTTTGAGATTGTTTCACCAGACAGTTCCGCCTCATTTATCCAAGAGGTGAATTCCCAGCTTCTTATATGTTTACATCATCAACTTATGAAAGACAGTTAGCTCTTGCAGTAGTAACAAACCTCATTAAGGAGTTCACAAACGGATTCATTTGAACCAGACAGTTGTAGTGGACAAGTGGGTATGCGCTAGACCCTCGTCCACTAACAATTTAATACGCCTTTCCTGAAGGGCAATCGAAACGTAGTCCCAACAGACATCGAACTAGAGAACACAGTGGGGTTTAGAAACAAACCGTATATTTCCAACAATGTTTGGATATATGATAAGTAGTTAGCTCCAGCCTAGTCTGGAACCAACGGCAACAACCAAGAGGAGAAAGAAAAGAAGCGTGAGATGGGCCACAGCCCAGTCGGCGGCACTCAAAAGCGCGCCAGGCAAAAAGTGCGTAGAACCTTCGCTTGCGTTAAACAACGCTGGAAAAGGTTCGGATTACATGACCTTGAAGAATGGAATAATAAATAAGTCGTTAGAAAAAGAGCAAGCATTCGCTGCGTGCAATTAGTTGCACGACTGAAAAAAGCGGCACTGAGTTCGTATCAGGCCTCCCATTGCGGGCGTACACAGAATCATGCGTACAGAACAAACAAGCGGGAAAACACGGTTGCAACTGTTTTCATTTCCTCAACTTTTTTCACTAAGCGAGCCTCAAGATCAGCCTTTAGACCACGTTTCGGTTTCCTGGGGATATCTCTTCTAGATATTATATATATATATATATATATACCACCATACTTCAATTACGTGTTGAACGGCAAAGCCGTTGTTTAATAATATCCTAACCGCCCAGCACAGTGAAAATTTCAGTCTATAATGGCGCTTATTTTTCAGTCATTTGCGTTGGTCAGTGTGTGGCAAGCAATCGACCGTATCCTGAGGGAAGCACGAACCGCAAAACTTGTTTAGACAAATAATCACCTCTGTTCGGTGCTAGTTACTTACAGCATAAACAGCGTAATGTTACCATTTCACTTGCACATTTTCACGTGAATAAGAAAGCTTATAGATGCCAACAAAGCAGCTTTGGCTTTACTTAACTTACACCTGTCATACTCCGGGGACCCCTACATCCAGCATGCAAAGATACTTGCATTTTGCCAAGTTCAGGCATTGGGGAGACATGACACAATGTATAGATCGGTCGTCTGAATTCAGCACGACTGTATGCTGGACCCAACAAAAAGGTATGGAGGCAAAAACGTTTCACTGGATTTCGGGTGAAAAGATTTACACAGTCGAGCCAGATTGACATGCGGGGTCTGCACAGCAACTGTTTGTGAACTTTTTCCTGAGAATATGGGTGACAGACATTCTTGTTCACTGAAGTTGTTTTATCATTTTTTTTCTGTCCGTCTGTAGGAAAGCCGTGCGCCATGTGACATCGGGCTGAGGTCGACTGCAAAAGAGCATTCACCGGCTGCTGTGGTGGACCACAAAGACAAGACAGTGGATTGACTAGTAGGGTGGAACTAGACTGAGCATCGAATGTTGACGTATGTACACCTTGGGTTATGAGACAAAGGAATCGCTGGTCCATAGTACAAATACGGCTTGGAACAATGATACATGTGTCAGCTATCACTGCCTGACAAGACATCATGGAACATCCCCACCGAGAATCCAGTGGAAATTCATCATCAGAAAGAGGACGGCTTGACATATGAGATAGGTTAGCACGGCAAAAGAAGTATTACTATTTGCGTTACTAACGCATTCAACAAGCCTGGTGACGAGCAAGAGGGATCTCACCTAGTCGAACGGTGAGCTCTCTCAAGCGTTTGAAAGAACATAGAGAAATATACCGGCAGTTTTTAGTCGTCTACCACTCCGGTGAACATTGTTCATGTCAGCAATACCCGTTTCTCGAAGTCCTATAAAAGCTACCCAAAGTTAACCATAGCGTTCATAAAAGGTGTTGTGTACATGCCGCATTCGCGACTAAAGAACAGTTTGAAATGTGGATAAATGAAAATGGCGGAGTACCATAGAACATTTTACTTTCACTAATCCAGATAATGAATTAAACGAACAAATGAGCGAGCTATTTTCTCTTTTTTAAAATTTGCCTCGGCATTTATTGTCTCCGGGATTAATTGTTGTTGGTTTGAAGAACCAAACGATCAAAAATCTCGGTCGTTTCGTTGTTAACCAACATCACTGTCCTAATATAAGGTTCCGCGTGTTTGATTTTAACACTTCAGAGCAATGTGAATTGAACATCGCTCATATTTAATAACAGCTTTCTCATTCAGATATATATTTTTTACTCAGTCTCTTTGGAAAAGAAGTACTAAATTTAGGTTTTGAGATCGTTAGGGCTTGTTACTACTGCATTCCCTTGCCACTGTCGGGATTTGTACGTCCACTACTCTCATTAGGCGGCCGTGCATCGGTGGTCTCACGCTAACGCTATCAAGTTATCATATATGAATTTTCAGCCAATTTTACTTATGAGTAGTGATTAGTTTATCCGATTGTCCCGTTAAGAGACGCAGCCACTACTCATGATAGACAGATACCACATCATCAGTCGAGAAAAGAAATGAATATAGACATTAGGTTTGATAGCCTTGATAATCAACTGGTGTATCCCTGAGTAGACTTACCACTCATTCTCATGAAATCAACCATTCGACAGCTACAGTAAATGTTACACGTTTGTACAGTACTCACGACTAGTGTAGTGTGGTCGTTTCTCCTCACCACAACAGTACGTTAAACGTCTCTCGCAGTCACTTTCTTGAGGCACAGTTCCATAATAATACTTGAAAGCAAAGGCACTGGCGTGGCCTGAACTGAACGTCGACTGATCTCGTGATATTGAGACAACTTGTGTTTCAAAACATGGTGGTTTCCGTTGACAACAGAAACAGTGACCCTTTCCATTTCCTCTGTGGTGACATGTGTGTGAGTAGTTCTTCGACACTTCTTCAGATAATCTATCTTGGAGACCCCATCCACCACTTTACATCTGCGACATGCAAGGTTGTCTTCTATCCGAATTTTGTCTAAATTTTATACTGGCTTCTCGTAAGCTGAGGACAAATGAATTCGGCAAACCAATTCAGTCATCCGTATTTTCCATCTCCATTATTCAATAATCGAAACAACCTCCGCTTTGATTTCATTAGCCGCGTACGACAGTGGTATTGTTCTTATCATCAGTGAGTGAATTGCCGTGAGATAATAGGCTGGTACCTTTGTGTCCTGAACATATCATGTTTTCCGTAAGACTGGTGTTGATTCACTAACTGACATCACCAGAGATACTCAGGCAGTAACCGTTGGTATTTCCTATTTTGGCTAAGAATGAGTAATTTTATTTTAGGGAAGTCTGGCCAAGCGTTGCGGGCGCCCGAATGAACAGTTCATTCTTTCTTTGTCCCTAGCAGTGGTTCTAGGTTACACTAACGCACATAGTGTGAATGCCGACGGAAACATTCTCTACTCCGCTTTGAAGAATGACCCGATGAAGATGTGCCACCTTACAGTATTCCACGGAAACAACGCGTTACCGTAAGCGGTCGCGCTGTCAACATCAAATCATTCGACCGGACGACATTAGTTCACGTATGTTCGACAGCCATAAGCCCACCTCTACTCATCCCAATGCTTACGAGATAGTGACGTTTACATATGTTAAAAGAGATAAGGGTGTGTTGCTTTTCAAGGTGCTGCATATTAAACCTGCGGAATTCAGACACAAGCACAGGATAAGATTGGTAGAAGCTAAACGTAGGAGACGTTTAAAAGGCACGTCGTTTGATGGATGTGACATGTAAGGGAATTGAGTGTAAGTGATTAACCGGGAACTCGAAAATGTGTTCAGATTCTACATTTGTAACCGATTGCACTTTCTCATATTGAATCGGTTGTTATTCATTCTTGGGTGACGGGCATATTTTCAACATGTCTGTCAGATACTTATCTGCTGGTGGACGTTCAGTGGATTGGATTTTGCCTAGTCGTCCAATCACAGAATCCAGTGCTACAGTTCTACTGAACAATGACGTAAGGATATCTGCTATGTTGATTGCCTCTGCTTCGGAAATCTTATTTTTAATCTGTCCTGATTTGTTAGGTGCAGCCGGGGTCCTTAGTCACGGCCGGTGAAACTTGTCTATCATTTTGGGCTTCAGTAAGCATACTATTAACTTGAAATAGTTAGGTGGTAACGGCTACT
>JTDE01003228.1:11428-24750 GCA_014338405.1 Paragonimus skrjabini miyazakii | reverse complement strand
GGGAGGCTGGCTAACCATGCTCTGCAACACATCTTGTTTTCTATGGGCTGCTTTTTTGCATTTTTTAGAAATGTGACTGTGTGTGCATTTGTCAGCTCATTTTGCTCCTCTAGGTAGTCTGGGTATCAGAGGTCGGGTGGAAGTGGTGCCTGTTTAACCGATTTCACCCGTTACCACCGCTGACTTGGATCACAAGAACAGAAGCGTAGTGGTTACTATAGAGAAATCCAGGCTGTCGCTTTATCATCGCCACACCCAGGCCAAAGTCATCTTTTTTTCTTCTAGGGGTAGCATATTTGGAACAATGGTGGAGGTTAGCAGCACCGAGTCACAGTAGGTATCGTGTGTCCGTGCGGGGGATCGGTCCTTAAGGCACAGTTGCAGAAAGTAAGGAGGGAGGTGGATGAGATAACTCGCAGTGATGGGTACAGCAAGATTAAACTTAAACTAATAATGGAGAAAAATAGACAGTGATGTTGATGTTTGTGTGAATCCTGTTTCCAAGTCGCTCTAAATCCCTCTTTGTGACTTCAGTTAGGCGAACTATCAGGCTTCGCCCACTGCATCTCGATACCGCATGACTACTTACATGATTGCGAACACGTCTACGCATGTAGACATCCTATCACGTGCTGGCTTGCAGGGGTATACCCAATCCTATGAGAACGCATGACTAACTGAATACTGACTCACAGATATGCATCCAATCAGATAGCAAGCTACATTCATACTTCAGGCGAGCAAACGAACAATAATACATAGATTACATCATGTCAGGGAATAAGCGTTCCCATACCTGATCCAGTTTGCTCTTAAACAATTCGACCAAGGTAGCCTGGACTGCAGGCTCGGGCAGCTTGTTCAATAGGTTGATGACCCTGTTCGTGCAAAATTCGGCTTTGATAAGCGTATGGACACGTGGCTTGCTCAGGGACAACGAAAGACCCCTTAGATGAGGCGTTTCTCTGGCTGAGAACAAAGGACGTGGTGCAACGTCGGTGAATCCATACAGAACTTTATAAGTTTCGATCAGGTCCCCACGCAGTCGTCTGCGTTCCACAGAAAAAAGATTAAGTCTTTTCAGCCTTGTTGCATAGTCCGTGTCTTTCCATCCATTTACCATCCTAGTGGCCACTCTTTGCACCTTCTCAAGACACTGTCTTTTTTGAGATGCGGGCTCCATGCCCGAACGCAATATTCTGAATGCGACCTCACGAACGCCTTGTACAGCGGTACAACTATACCAAGACCTCTGGAACAGATTGCTTTCTTGAGTTGAAACAGGGCCAATCTGGCCTTGTTAGCAGCAAACGCGCATTGGGCTGCCGGTTTGAAATTACTACAGAGACGGCTCCCCAGATCTCTAACTTAATCTACCTTTGTAATCCAGGTAGGCTCATTCGCCCCCGGGAGATACTGACGAGCCTCTGTTATGTCGGAGCTAATCAAATTAATGCATTTACTGAAGTAGAATGGAAGATCCCAGTCCTCCAACCAGGCGGTCAACCTAACCAGATCCGTCTGAAGATCACATTGATTCGGATAGCCGACACTCTTTACATCATCAGCAAACATGTAGCAAGGCGCGTTCAATTGTTCATCCAAGTCGTTAATATACATCAAAAAAAGAATAGGCTTCAGCACTGATCCTTGTGATACTCCACTGAAGACCTCTTGGACGTTCGACAGTCCTCCTTCGACGGACACTGTAAATGTCCTGTCTGCCAAGAAGCCTCTAACTCATTCGATGATTTCGGGTGCTATGCAACAGTTCTTGAGCTTTTCTAGGAGTAATCGGTGGTTGACCGAGTCAAACGCTCTGCAGAAGTCGAGGTAGCAAACTTCCACCTGCTCCCATTTGTCTAACCTCTTGGTTATTTCGTCTAAGAAGCAGATAAGTTTCAACAGACACGACCTTCTTTTCACAAAGCCATGTTAGTTGGCACTTAAGAGGTCGGTACTAGACAAAAATCAAGCCAGGCGATCTCTGACTCCTTTCTCGCATACTTTCAACAGGACGCATGTCAAGCTAATGGGACGGTAGTTTGTGGCTTTCTCTTTTGCGCCTCCTTTGTGAATAGCCATCACAGTGGTTACTTTCCAGGCTTTAACAACCCTTCCTTGCTTCAGTGACAAATTGATCGGTGGGGATAACGGGCACGTCAAAACTTCGGCCAAGGGGCGAACCGGACCGGCATGAATGCCGTCTGGTCCCGGGGACTTCGATGGGTCCAGTGACCGGAGAATAATCTGTACCACGGAGGCTGACTTCGTGAAGTTTTGCATCGCAGTTGCTGTCATTCTGGCTGTCATTATTGTCGGGCCCTTAAAACTGTCTTGCCGGTGTACGCTGGCAAAATACTAGCCCAGCTGGTCCGCTTTCTTTTGATCATCGACCAAGATTTCACCTTCTGTCGTGGTGAGGTTGCCAACGTGTTTGCGGAGAGCAGGGTTTGACTGTACGTAGCCGTTTTACAGTTTCGGGTTGGATTTGGCCTTTCGCGCTAACTCTGCTACATGCCTTAGTCTATACTTCTTACGAATCTTTGAGGCCCGACTTCTCTCGATCTTATAATGACGTATATTGGCATAGCCACCCGTGAGTTTGAAGTGTTTCCATGCGAGCCTTTTCCTCTTTTGTGCATTAAGGACAGAAGCTCTGCACGAAGGTGATTTACCCCTGTATTATTTGCGAGCTATAGGCGCGTGCTTTTCTGTTAACATGATCATAGTCAGCTATATTAAGTCCCAGCAGTTCCTCAGGGAAGTACTATTGTCAGACGGTTCCCACCGCAACGACGCTGCGCCCCCCAGAAGCTCATGTATTGCAATCTTTCTATAGTTTCTAGCCCATCTTACCGAAACTGGCTTCCATTTGACACAGTACTGTAATCTCAGTGTCGCATGATCAATTTTTCCTAGGGGAGCAAAAATTTCTAGGGCGCGTAATTGGTTCCCATTTCTGGCTTACTATGAGGTCAAGCAGCGAGTCTTCCTGTCTTGAGCTAAACCTGGTTGTTTGCTGAACATGATGCTGCATAAGATTTTGTGAAGGCATTTTAAGAACGTTTTCACGAAACTACCCTCCGTACTAAACTCACGCTTTCAGTCTATCTTCGGTATGTTCAGGTCGCCCAGCAATAGGACCGAACTTTACTTGCCGAAGATCTCTCCTAAGATATTAAGTTACACGCCTCCTTCCTCGACAGTAGCTCCAGGGCTTCTATATAGGCAGAATAACGATGTGCGAGTTGGTGCATCGGGTAGTACACATTTCACCAAGTGAATATGAGGAGTGTGTAGACTTTTGTGGGCAACCTGGGCATACTGGTTGGCAAACAGCAGAAGCACTCCACTCCCGAGCCTACTGTCTTCTCTATCCTGTCTATAGTAAGTGGTCCCTGGGGTGCAGAAGTGATCAATCTTAACTTCCTGTCTGAGCCGCATTTAAGTGACAGCGACTACGTCACATCCTGCCGCCTCGCTGTTCAACTCAGCCCACTTGTTGCCTATACTACATGCATTTGTGTACAGGACGTCCATTTATTTATCTTGAGAGAATGTTGTTGTTCTTATAATTGATCCCTCGGGTGCTCGTCCCGAGGGAATCATCCGTTTTTTGAGATGGTGTGTTGAGGACGTTACTATCCATCGACGGTGTTGTTTTTGTTGGAGAATGGCTGACTGGTCGCCCCTCTAATATCACATTACCCCCTGCACAGCAGACTGGGAGTTTGTCCAATGTCAGCTGAATGGATTTCGTCTGCCTTGTAATGTGGTTTTACCTGATAGTAGACTGGCGTGCAACAATCTGATGGCCTCTTTGCATAAATAATTCCGCATCGTGGCGGTCTGAACGCGCTGATAAGCTATCGGGGAAACGGTTAAACGGTTGTTAGTTTTTGTTTCTATGTCCCCAGACTTTCTTAGAAGGAAGTCGGGGTGAATTGGGTTTAAAAACCCGACCACCACAGGTCTCACTGAAATAAGTAATAAGTGCTCAAGTTGTCCAATGACGCAACGGCATGGCGTGCGTTACACTTATTCATTTTTTGCAAAACATTGGGTAATCACTTGATTTCTACGATATGTATCCACGCTGCTGATGATGTGTTTGTCGCGTGTTGTGTGAAATTATAATTTACTCTAACCACTGCCCGAGTAGCAAAATCGTGCGGGACCGACGTCAGCAGGATACAGGGAAAAATAGCCTCAGTTTGCTGATCTTTCGTAACTGCCGAATCAGACAGCCCTACATTTTGTCTGACGTGAAACGTAGTGACACGACACTTTCAAACAAACACCTCTACGAGTGCGTATTGGTTCCTTCCACAACACGTATTGTCGAATCAACTCCGTGCTGTACCACGTTGCAGCATCAACCACGGCCGGAACACTCCAAATACTCCCAAGTATCACTGAACGTCTCATGATTATTGTTCAGTTTATATTAATGAAGTTCAACTAGGTCAAGGCGGCCGGGTCGATTTCTGGCGCGGAAAGATAGATAAACACTTCCGCTAATTATATTTTACATAAAAAATGAAAATTATTTTGGAACATTTCGAGAATTTACTTCCGTTATACGTGGTTTATCTGAGACGACGTCAACCCAAGGTCGTCGTTTCAAATCTATCGGATACCTTGCCAATCTCAAACTTAATTTCGCTCACGTAAAAATCTCTCACCACTAACCTATTCTTCCTATAAACTGTGGCTAGTTATCAAGACCGGTCGGTGTTAGTCTGTTTATAAATTGCGCTATTGTCATGTTATTTGATCGACATCAACATGGTATACTTCACAAAGTCTACATCGGAACTCTGCGCTAGATGTTCCGGGTCGGTAAGTAACCTCTACCATACTCCGCATTGTTTGAATTGTGAACAGTGGATTCACCATGGTTACGACAAAGCTGTGTCAACCAATTTGTTTGAGGCGCCAACTTAAGACCCTACGGATTTTGCCTATGGTGCTAGGCCCTTTCGATGAGGGCGGACATGGTCGAAGATGGAACAATTGCTTATTCAAACCAGAATGGGTTCGAAATCCTTGGAGCCTTGGTCCAATTATTCGTCGCCGTCAATACTTCGGCTGCGTTCCATAATCTGTTGGCACTTTTGCCGAAAACTAGGCTGGAGCAAGCAGATGCACGCTCGGACACAGTTAGAAGGGAGACCGTACCGAAGCTTTTGATGCTAAAGATGAAGTTTGTGAAAACGGATTTAGCCCCATCAACAGCTACAAATGAAACTGATTCGAAAGCATCATACAGGGACCAACGAGCCTCAGGGAACGCCAATAAAGCCGCGGCGACTTAACTTGAAATAAGCAATGCCACTCCAAGCAGACCGACAGTCGTTACCTTCGGCATACCGGCGGAGAGTCTAAACTTATTAGCAGAGCGCAAACAGTACAACGCCTAATGTTTCGGGAAAATATGTGAAAAACTATCAGTTCCCAATCTGAAACCGACGAGAATCGAGCAGTATGCACCAAGCCGCGATGTTCGCTTCGCGACGCGTCCTCGCCCGGTTAGAATGTCACTGAGTTCTGTTTCCGATTTATAGAAACAGATATCCTCTGCGGCTGCTCTGCGAGGTGTTATTCCAGCCCGTATTTAACAGGACCTCTCAAGACCAGTCAGAAATCGGCTGCCATCTTTTCTGCATCGCTGCCGAACAAATGGTCTTTTAGTAAAGTACTACACGGGGTGCCAGGAACCCATAATGTGAGCCAACTGAGCAATTTGGCTCACGATATGTCCCAACGGCACTGTGTTCTGTCAAAGGGAAGTATCAACAGCGTTGTAGCCGTTTAACACACCCTTCAATTTTATCCATTTCACTTTCTCTTTATACTTTCCCTATATACCCATACCCGAGTTTTGACTGTAACGGTACTGTCTGAAGGCAGTGAATAGAGAGTTGGCGAAGTGTTTCTATGTTGGGACGGCACAACCAGCTAACGTTTTATTTACAGCAACGCCGACCTAGAACCGAAGGACACGTACACCGTCAACATAAGTCTATCGCAGAAAAGGAGCCGCAATTAACGCTGGCTGATGTCGCGACGGTCACAGTGACGATGGCCAACCAGGAGAAGGCGCCAAAGTAACTTCACGTGCCAGCCTCAGTAAAGCTGGCTGCATAGAAGTTTTTGGTAAACATCGTACAGCCTATTTTAGTAAGACTCCATGAAACAGTCAGTTGTGCATCCCTCTGCATCCAAACTATCCACCGTAGCACTCGTCTGGTTAACTAGCGTTTCTGACACTTTCCGAGGCCTGTCATCTGGCGGATCCTCGGTATTTCGAGCGTGGGACTGCTTATATACAAGCAAGCAAAAACCGTTAATCAAGTTACTAGAACTGCATCAGGTTTGTAGATATTGTGAGCCTATGGCGATTGGAATTACCGAAGCATGGTGCATGAAATCATCGTTGATAATGAAATTGATATTCCGGGAATGCAAGATCTGGGAGCAGACCGTGAACATCTCTGTTATCTTTTAGTTAAAAAATATTTTGTAGCTACAGAAGTTGCTGAAATTCTGTGACATGTTACAGTTCTCAAAATCTTATAATTCTGTTACCCCGAGATTTCTTTGTTTTAATCTTTCGAAGACGTATGCAAAGAATTTGCGGTGGTTCGATGGCATAGAAATTAATAGAAAACACAGAATAGCATTCTACGTTATTTCGGAGAATTGAAGGTAAAACTTAATGAAAATCGATGTCATAGACGCGGAAACATGCATTTATTTGAATTTGGACGTAATCGGGCAGGAAAGCTTGATTACAATTTCGACATGAATACTGAGTTTTTATAAAAAGTCAAACTTGAGGAACGTCTATAAACCCACTCCATCGTAGGACTGTGTACGAAAACTGGACAGGTAAGTCGTGTTTTATCAGTTATATTCGCCATGCTTTACCATTAGTTTGTACCGCTGTTGTTGACTTTTCCATGAAATTAGGATGTACGCTAGAATGAAGTCGAGATGACCTGCAGAAAGAATGACATTGAAGAACACTCCCAGCTGGAAAGATTACGACACTTGTATCGGCAATTGTGTGGGTCGCCGGTATTGTGCTTCAAGACCGAAACGAGTTGAAAACAGCTATCTGGGCGCGAAAAGATATTTTACATGAAATAATGAAATGCATATTACGGGACAAATATACAGATTTCATCGACTATACTAGTTTTGTTGCAATGAGAAAAATCGGCTTTACCTAAAAGTGTCCATATTCGCACTTTTGTTGAGAAAAATGTGTCGCCATTTTTGTTAACAAAAGCGTCGTGTTGGCATTCCTAATCGATTTTACATGCTGAAAATGCGTCTTACTGGCGAAAACAATGATATTGTTAAAGCAAGCCACCGCCGCGCGGTTGTTGCAGTCGTGCAGTTTTTGAAGTGCTTGTGCAGGGCTTTATAGTGACGGTTAAAACTGGCTGCAGCAAACGGCCGAAGCTGCGGGCCTGCCAACCGTCCAATTAGCAAGTTTTACTCTGCCAGCCACCGCTCATGAATGGGGACATGACCTTTGTATAGGGAAATGAAAACTACAAAACACTTTACCGTAGGGTAGAAATATTTCCGAAACACCGACAGAATGCGTATGCACGGCAGCCACATTGTGCGATAAAATGTACATTCAAATGCGTCCTCAACACTATCCACGAGGAAAGCGTCACCATCTTGTTGCATAAGAAGCTGCAATCTTCAGGTTAATTACCAGATAACCGCTTAACTTGCACTCAGATATTGTTTCGAAATGGAGTCGTGCAGCCCGTCCTCTCAGATGCTTTTGAACAGGATGACTTGTGAACGTGGTTATTTTGTGAAGAATATTCTTCACGTACCAGTCGACATCCACAACCTCACGACGATCGCACCCATGGATCGTTATTTCGTACTTTCGCATCAGCCACTCGCTGTGGATCAATATTTTCTGAATGGCGACGGCTAGGAAGTCTCATGGGTGCGTCCTCTTCTTCAACCGTCCGTTCGCGTTTTTCAGTCTATTACTCGTTGGAGTCTCCTGCAAAGGTCGCCAGCTTACGACCAGTAATCCACTCGACTGTGCCTTGAATAGGGTATCCGAAGCACTATGGGCTACATTTCTGCTGTCATTCAACCGTAGTTCATTCGAACAGCTGGACCCCAACAACTAGGAGGCGTTATCCGGTGGGACTGCTGGACGGTAAAGTGCGTCCACGAGAGATTTCCTTACTTCCGTTTCCTGGTTGAAAAACTGTACCTCAATAGTTAAGCCTTGAGTCGGGGTAAATATGTGTTAAATGAAGCAGTGCGCAAAAGGGTTACCTTTTCCCCACCAGAAGTCAAAACAAAGTATACTCAGTAGGAATGTCAAAACCTTTAAGAGCCGTGTGGGGCCGACACTAGCTCAAGCAGTGTTCCGATGATTTTGAACTATATCCGCGGATTGGAATTACCAGTAACAAACGACGTAAACAGGACCCAAGGGAATTTCAGAGACTGCTACGTAATAAAGTAGTGGTCATCCCCAAAATTTCTGTCACAATATATCTCGCGTGACTCAAAATAAGTCACGGGTCCCACAGATTCTTAGACTAGACGTCCACCTAACCGATAACAATCAGGAACTAGCAGACGCAGTCGCTGCGCGTGTGGAACATATGCCATCCAATCTGAACGTTGGGAAATCTTCAGGCTCGGATGGAATTGCACAAATAATGCTCAAAGAATTTGCGAAAATTTTGTTACGACTATCTGTGATGTTGTTCAGTTTATCTTTGAGGTTAAAGAAAGTTTACACTGAGAGAGAAACATATACGGCATCCTTAATACTGAAATCAGGAGATCGTTCAGCCCTTCAAGACTACCGCCCGGTGGCACTGTTATCAGTAATTCGCGGTCATGGAAAGCCTGATTTACGGTGCTATACGGGACTTCGCGAACCAAATGAGATAACAGCGCACGTCTCAGCATGGCTTTCTTGAAACTGGGCCATGTCAGAGAAATCTTATCGAGGCAGTGAACCGGTGGACGACTGTCATAGACGCCGCCATACTCACGGATAAAGTATTCCGAGATTTCTCAGAGATTTTTGATAGCGTAAACCATGATACCTCAGTAAACAAACTTAGGGCACTACACCTGGGGATTGGTCTGGTTGAGTAGCTTCAAGACTATTTGCAGAGTGGGTTTTTTCAGGTTCATGTAAATGGAGTTCCGTCATCTAGAATGGCAGCATTCGACGGGCTCTCAGAAGTCCATTCCTGGACCTCGACCGTTCACGCTATTCGTGAACGAAGTGTCCGGCTTCGTGAGTTCTAGATTGCTGGTGTACATGAAAGCTAACAAAATTTTTCGTGCTATTCGTACCTCGCATGACAAAGAGGAACTGCATGATGGCTTAGATAAGTTATCGCGGCGGGCAACCCAAAATTATCTGTCATTAAATTCTGCTGAGTACAAGTTCTCAAGAATTGGAAATCATGGAAGTTTTTGTTATTTTTTAGATAGCAGTAAACTACGGGTAGTGACCGAGGAGTCCAATCTCAGGATTATCATCACTAGTGATCTCCCGCATTCCGCCAAATTCAGTACCATTATCCTTCCGGAATGCCACTTGCGAGATGAATCTTTTGAGCAGCCTACTGGGTCAGCTCACTATGAAGACTTTCAGAAGAGTGTTTGGCAGTTGTGTACGCCCCAACTGGAAAGTAAATATCCGGGACCACGCTCCCTTCTTGGGTTGAGACAGTGCTATTTTAGAAAGAGTTCAGCGTGAAACCACAAAACACGCACATAGACTATCACAAAAATCTTACTACGCCAGGCATCGCACAACGGACCTGGTCAGTTATGAATGCTGACGAACCCGCGGGGACGATATTTCTCCACAAGATCCTCCACAATCAGTTTAAACCAAATCGGCACACGTTTACGACTGCACCCATACTCAAACTGCTTGGCCATCCACACCTTTCGTGCATACCGTATTGTTACATTTTGTACGTTTGTCGCCCGCGAAACTCGCTATTGGAAGCGGTAGTGCAGGCAGCTAGTACACTGTCATTTGAACGGAGATTTATCATGTACGTCAAGAAGAATTGCTCAAATGCAACGTCCGAAGCCCCAACCGTCATCCATAATGAGAGCCCAATTACGACCAAGTAGTTAATAGTTGGTCAACTACCGCTTCGATTGCTGCCTATCGCTTGGTTACCTGTCTCTTTTGTGAACATCCGCTGTATGCTTGGTTCCCCCCTTCTGCAAGCCTGAAGTATGATTGATGCTTAAGATACTTCATCGACCCATTCATCGTTGACTACGACTCTCTTCTACTCATCTTTGCTTTTTCCGTTTACTTTCTTCATCTTCTGGCGAAATCATCTCTAAAGCACATGGGAATCTATGAATCACTCTTGTCCGGTTTGAAACTGTTATAGTGAACCGTGGCTTATCGTTCATCGCAGCACAGTGGCATTGGAGCTTTTGCTGATCTCACACAACTAATTTACTAGCGGTTGTCATGCTCTCATGCACCACATAAAACCCGCAGCACCCGGAAAATCACGTTCTCACGTCCTTCAGTCTTTGTAAGTCTTCGTGAGTCTTTGAATTCACCAGGTATTTTGTATCGAGATCTACCATAGTACACTCAGTTTGTCCATTACAAACTAATAAACACGACGCGGCCATTTTTTGTTTACCTCACACTGAATAGTTCATGATATTTGAAGTTTCTTCATGCGACGTTAAAGCTGACAATGATTGCATTTATTAGTGTACCACTTCCCGTTTGTGTATTTGTTCCCCGACCGTGATTTGGACATGTTGAATGCAAATTCGGGGCTCATTGATAAATTCCATCACATGATGTATGTTGAATCGCCAGAAGATTCGAATTACGCGTTCAGGTAGCCTAGTCTTACGCACGGCCTGGGTTGGATATATGTATATATATATATCTTAAAATTGGCAGAGGGCACAAGACTATACGTAAATATATATACTGTTATCCAACGTGGTTCTACAAATATAATAACAAACAATTTAAATGTACAGTATTTTACGACCAGGTTTACAAACGCATTTTACAGTGCAGCGGAAGCGTGACGAGGCGTCCAGTTAATTCCAGCGGTAAAATATGTAGTGCGTTACTGTTACACATATAATCAAACGTGGTTCTTTGTGGTAGGAATCAAAATATAGGTAATAAAGTCGGACACAGTTCAATTGGTTACGGCCGATATAGTTTATGGAAAGGAATTAAATGTTGACATATCAAACGGTTGTGAGTAAGCGCAAGCGTTGCAAACGGACGAGTCACGTTGAGTTAAAAGATAAAGGCATACTACTGTAAATGTGTGAGTAACATGAAATGTGAAATTGGGTTTCACAATGTATTTGTCTTTGCTTCATTCTTTCCCAATTCAGGTAGCAGAAGCAGTTTGCGATCTCGCCCATGAAACGCCTGTCTGGTATTTATGACACGTTAAAAGAGCCCTCAGTAAAAAATTTGACTGTCGGAGCAGAAGAAGTTAGGATAGTGGTTTCGCAGTATTAAACTAGGGCACCAAACTGCCGCAGCTACTTCGACATGTGAAATGGTTGCACGAATTCAGAAAAATGGATGGTTCTTTTTGGCATCTCTGGTGGAGACATTCGCCTTCGTCTACCCGCGAAAATAAGGAACAATTGATTTCACCGTTTTTATTGTGCATCCAGCTGACACAGTCAGTAAAAGGTTGCACGTTAAATTATCTCCGCAGCTAGTGCCTAACACCCCACTCAACCTACCTCAACAACTAAACTACGAGTTTACCGAGCAGTTATCTGCACACACACCAAAGAAGCAACAAACAAATAATCATACTCCCGTAAGTGTTAGCCAGCATCCAACCTGCGTTCATCTAATCGCTAGCGTTCTCAAATCCCCAAGGTAATGTACGTCATTTTGTTGTTATCAACGAAAATTCGACCACCGCTCTATAAGTTGTGCTCAGTCGAGTTCATTCAACTCTACCCTAAACATATCATTCCGGGTCGATGTCTCTCGGGACTACGTTTCAAATGCTGCTCAGAAAATGTGTTTTAAATTGTTAGTGAACAAAAGTCTAGCGCATAACTAATTGTCCAATGCAAATCAGATTTTCTGTGTTGCCCCAAAGTTTTTCACAATCTTTGACTCCTTCTTATGACTCGCTCACATTCAAACAAGAAGTAGTTCCAAAAGTTCTCGCCACAGGCCGTCCTACAAACGTCCGTGTAGTTGTTGAAGCTAAATTTGTTCACGTTGCAACTTGGTCTTATCTGGCCATCAAACAGTTGTTGGTCAGCCCCATTACACATGGTTTCCAGAACTTCAGACACTGTTCGTCCATGTGACAGTTTTCGCACAATGAACTATGTCACACTTTCTGGTTGTAAGTCTATCATTCATATTCACGATTTTCTTCACGCTCGGTATATCAAAACTTTTTTATAAGACTGACTTAATGCGCACATGAAATCAAATTCTTGTGGCTCCTGATGGTATTCCAAAAGCTGCATAACAACTCTTCTTTGCCTTTCCCATTTTGTCCAAGTGTCTTTCAGTACGCGCAAGGCTGTCCAAACGTTTTGGTGTTTTAAAGATCAAGTTACTCTGTTTTGGTTTTGTTTCCGATGGTCTCGGTGATCTGTTGATTGCTAGCCGGGATCAATGATATCAGTGATAACATCTCTGTTTATCGTTCGCACGTTTTGTGCAACTCGTAATTACTGTTAATCTTTTCAAATATGTCCTCGGTGTTGAATCAGTGGAATTTTTGGACGATGGTATTGATTCCAAGGGTATCCTGCTACTAGATACCAAGGTGAAAGCGTTGCAGTATTTTTCTTCCCGTATTTCTATTAGAAACTTTAGCGTTTCATTGGTATGCTAAACTATTGTCGTCGTTTTATACTACACCGTCTACACACATGAATCCTAGTCGTAGAACGTGAGTTTCCGAGCTATCGTGTTCGGGAAAATTGCTTTCCTGGAACAAATCGTTTTAATGGCTTGGTAGCTGATGGAGAAATTGAAATCGTCGAAATCTGCGTCATGGCCTCATATCTGTTTGTTTTAACTGACCAATAATTAAAAACCACCTTCTCGTTATTGTGCTGCCGTGTTGTTGGCGCCACTTTTGTTTTCGATTGTGTAAGTCGTGTGCATGTCTTACTGAGCCTTTGGCTCACGCTTATTTCTAATGTTGCCTTTCACAGTACTATCGTTGGAACCCTCGCTTCAGAAGAGCGCTGTCCTCCGGTGTCTCCACGTCGCTCAAAGTTAGTTT
>JTDE01003227.1:49295-80447 GCA_014338405.1 Paragonimus skrjabini miyazakii | reverse complement strand
TGTTTATAAATAAAGTGGTTACCGACATGACATTTCCTTATTTTCCTCATGTAACGATAGCTGTTCATTCACACTTCATCGTAGTCAATCTTTTGGGGGATTAGGAAAAAATAACGGCGAACGTTCAGCAGTTAACCTTGACCGCTGGTGTTTTATTCTGTACAACCAAAAAACTCACTAATTCTCAAGAGCTTCATGTGGCTTAGATTTCATCTACTGTGTGCAACAGTAATCGAAATGAGTGGTCAGTGTCCTATTCTCTGCGACCCCGGGCTTGATTAGCTTTCACTACCAAGTGAGTGAAATCTTCAAGTCTTTGGCTCCGGGTATGCTCCCCCAAGAAAACCCTACATTCTCTTGCCTTGCGGGCTAGGCTTTTCAGTCAGTGGCTCAGGGTGGAGATTACCAAGGAAACCCCGTTTCATTTTATTTCACAGACCAAACTGTCGAACCAGAGGCTCAATCTGAGGCCCCATTTGTCATTCTGATATACGCACGTGGACACGGCGTTGTTCCTCGGGACGTGGGATGTGCTTACACTGTTCGAACGACACAGCACTGGATGGTTAGAACTTTGCATTGCAGTGATCGCCATGGATCTGAGACACCTCGATGTCTCAGCCTTAAGTGAGGCGAAGCTTTCATAACAACGTGAGCTCTACGAAGAAAGTATCTCGTAAACATTCTGCTGGGTTAGTTAACTAACAAATGCTGCTCGGGACCACGGTGCTTGTTTCGTGACATCTGACAGCGTCAATTTTTGATGATAATTACGGCACTAACCCTCGGATCAACTTCATGCGCCAGTGATTCCGTCGATCTAAATCTGCTACATTTCTTGGTATTTCTAATCAGGCTGTGTTTCACACCGTTACAATGGAGCAGTTCTATTGTCAGGTATTCACCGCAATCAGCTTTACACTGATGGGAGATCGATTGTTGGTTATGAGTGGCTCTAACACGTGAATTGTGTGAAACGCAACAACCTAGTCGGGATTCCTAGGTGAAAGCAGTGACCGTCTGTTCCACCTATACAATGCTCACGAATTGTTCCATCGTCACCCGAGCCACCTGCATGCGAGCGATATCACGTCCTGGAATCAGTCACGAAGTGGTCATGCCATTTGCCTGATTACGTGATCGTACGACAGCGCGACAGTTTCGAAGTACGCACCACGCGAGTGATGCACAGGGCTGAATGTAACGCGGACCAAGATCAAGTTGTTTTTCCATGTCTACAAACCTGTTTATTGCAGATCAGCTGGATGGCGGCAAAAACTGGATGTTTAACACATACGGAACTCAGGGACGAGGACGGTAACTCAGTGTGCAGTTGCCGCTCGTCTGAAAGACGCCCTCTTATCTGCTGCCATTAGTGGTATGTAGCAACACCCTAAGTAACATATCACAACAGTAGCCAACGAACTAATCAGAATGCAGAGCCAGGAATGCCCGGACTGGCTCATTGACACCAAAGCAGTTATCTGCAGTTTGGTGCGAAAAAAGAATGTAGCATTTGCGTTCTCTTCAATAAACACTGATAACGAAGACAAAAGAACTATATTGTAGAGTTTTGCTGTCAACTCACCAATCAGCCTGGCGAAATCAAGGGCACACGGTGGAAAAATCAGAATGAGTTTATGTAGGGCTATTCTGACCGCCTACAACACAAGATTCTACAATTCGCTTAAGTCGATTTTTTTTTCATTCGTCCAGTCTACTAATGCACGGATTGATATAGACTGATTTTTCGTGTACCCAACCAGAGGATATGAAAATCAGCCTGCTAAACCGGTTGACTATCACTTGTTTGGTGACTGTGAATAGTATGCCATAACTGGATGTCAAAAACTCACTTACTGTCTCCCCAGATTCAGCAGAGCTACGGAGAGCTGTTCAGCTCCGAAACACAAAGGCTACAGATGTAGATGGTCTACCAGGAGAACTCTTCAGGCATGAAGGCCCAGTTTTGGAGCGTGTTTCGCTTCAGTTAATCTATTTCTTTCGGGCCCAGGGAGCCGGTTTTCGAGAGTTGAAAGAGATCATGATGATGCCTTTGTTTAAGTTAAGAGTAGGAAGCAAAACATGCATTGTTTTCAGGCATCTGTTTGTTGAGCTAGGTTGCTAGCATGAAGTTCGTTGAACCGACTCAATACGGATGTTTTGGATACCAACGCCCTCGAGGAGCAATGCAGCGTCCGAGTGATTGGCAGTGCAATTGACAATATGCTTGTTACTCGACAGATCCAGGAGTAGTGCCGTGAACACAACCAGTCGCTGCATGCCGTGTTTTGTAGATTTCGCTTGAGTATTTGATTCCGTGGGCTGTGAAGCATTGTGGAAGGTGCTTGGTAAGCATAGATGTCCAGGTAAATTCCTCAGTTTTATTAGAATGTTGCGTTCATGTGAGTCGACCTCTGATAACTGATCTTGTCATCGTGTTTGTTATTGTGTTTGACCACAATGTCAACAATCGTTCTTCAAGAGCTCCGATGGTGGTGTTCAAGTTTATTAGCGCATCGATGGTCGTCTTCTGAATATTCGACGTTTCGGCTTTCGAACTGGATTACGTAATTCCTCAGTGCTCATACTGTGGTTTGCAGATAATATTGCATTATTTGCAAACGACGAATAGTAACTTCAGCGACTGATCGCGGCCTTCGTAACTACAGGATCGCAATTTATTTTGGATGCCCACAGAAAAGATATTTTATGTTTTCCCGCCTTCTCTTCGTGGAGACTTTAATTCCACTACCAAAATCGACATTTTCAATAAGACTGGATGATCACTCAGATTTCTGCTACATGGTTAGCAGTCTGTCGACAGGTCTATCCATAGACAGCGGGTTGCGAGCTCACACGGCCGGGGCCTTCGCCCTTTTCGCACGTTTAGATAGATTCATATGGAAGTACCGCAACTTAGAGGTGGAAATAATGCTGTTTGTCTGTCCCCTTGTCCACACTGTTATTTTGCAATGATACTTGGAGACTACATCAGCTAAATTTGTGGTATTTAAGTCGTTTTCTTTCACAATATTTAAGATGCGCTTTGGGTGTTAGACGATTTAACATAATCCCGAACGCAGATAATTAACCGCACATAAATGAAAGAGATTTTGTCCATGGTCGCGCATCATTGGATGGAAATCGTGCACAGGATGTCTGTCGAAGTGCTGCCGAAGAAGGCTTTTTACGGGCAGCTGAATCAGATAGGCAAATGCTGGTGACCATCAGCTGTGATGTCATATTGTTGTCCACGTATATATCTCCCGTTGTGATATCGATTTTGGATCATCGGTGGACGTAGTGTTGAACCGGACTGCCTAGGGGAGTGCGATCTGGACGGGTGTCTGTAAATTCACTGAGGGACAGCTTATCAGCCATGAGTTCAGTCTTGCGGATCGAAGCATATATGAGCGCCATCAGTTAAAGACTAAAGCACAACCGTTACAGCTTGACTGCTGTACAAAATATCTATCTGAATGGCTTACACAAAATACATAAGGTCGCAGTGCCGATCAGGCCGACTTTACCCATGAGCGACGCCATACTGCACAAACTAGTTCAGTGGTTGGTGCTGGCTATAATACCGTTAATACGAACGTTTGGCATGTATAACCTCAAGTATTCCTTCGGTTTAATTGAATACCTCGACAAAATCAACATCAAACAAATGCTTATGTTCAGTTGACTTACTGTTTGCGTTCGTTTCACTGCACGAGACGTTTGAAGCTATATGCGACCTGACTGGAACTGAGGACTTTAACGTAAAAATTCCTGCAGATTTATTGAATCTGTCTCTTTTACTGCGAACGAAGAACATCAGTTTTTATTTTCAGAGTGAGTCTTAACAAAAAGATGGAGTTGCCGTTGAAAAATGTTTGGGACAAATGCTTGTTAATTTTTTCATGTGGAATAGTGTGTGGATGATACGTTTGTGTACGCGATCCCCACTATTAATTAATGACAGTAAAATGCCTGGGATACGATACGAACGGGCTCTCAAGTGTTCGGTGAGCAACGGTTAGGGGTCGTGAATTGAGGCGCGTGGTAAAGAAATGAATTGTAAGTACCATGGGTCGTGTTGATCATATGGTGTTACGACTAATCCTGTCGCGAATGCGCTGGCCGTTTCGGATTGTTAGGTTTTCAGCATATGCATAGTGCATCGTCAACAAAGAGACAATGGTTTCGTTAGGCTCAAGGAAGTTACTTCGATTTGATCTATTTTTCTTTCGTCTGAACCAACGACCGCAGTCGGTTGTTAAGTCTCCTCGGTCTTCTTTTCGGATGGTTGGACTATGGTGGCTTCCTACTTTTTCTGTTCTCCATTGTCGGTGCATTGTATGATGGATGTGACTTACGGTATATTCTTTTGGGAATTTGAACTTCCATAGTGCATTGTATTCATCTTGACTCATCATAGAAATGTGGATGATTCAAATGTTACGGTACTTCGATGTTAGATACTACCTGATATCAAACTAATAATGAACTGCTCCGCTAATGAAAAATGCTAAGCTACACGTAGTCAGACGGTTGTTAGACGAGTAAATGAAAGCTGCCATTTTGAAAATGCTGCTTCAAGTTGAGAGTTGTTTGGGTGTGAGAATTTGTGGTCACAAAACGGACACTTACCTGTAAAAGTCAGATATCAGACCTTCGTCATAGCGATCAAGTAACTTGTTCAGTAGTTTTTCGTGGACATCGTAAAGGTGTATATAGTTACTGGCAGGAAATGGCTGAAATGATGAAAACACTTTAGGAATGCATATTCCAATATTGGGATCATATCGGGGTTACGAACGTAGAATGAGTTAATACAGGAGTTTGTTAGGCAACGAAATATAGTAGTCATCTGATAATGTCTAGCTTATCACTCAGTATTTGAGACTCTAGTATCTGAGTGGTTTCATTTTCATTTTTTATCTTCTTCCATTTAGCCAACCGCATCTCAGCCAACCGGTTCAACACTATCGGTCATATTCGTAAACCCTTTATAGTAGGCTGTAAACTCGGTGATCTCGTTTCCGTGTAATGTGTAAAACATTGCCAGTAAACAAGATTAGGGATTACTCGTAGGTTGTTCTTAACACGCGTAACCCACAAGATGGATTCGCTTAACGTTGGTCATAAAAGATTCACTAGTTAATTACTAGATCGACACGATGGGAGCACAATTGATCAACCTGATTGCTTAACAAACGTTTTTTGATTATAGTCGCAGACAATGATTTGTACCATTTCAATATTGATAAACCATTATGTTGAGCAACGCCTTAAAAACTCGGCAGGGAACGAACTGATCAATACAATGGAGTTATCTGCACCGGATTACTGAAAACGTTTAGCTTTACATGGACAGCACAAAACTTAATGCATGAGTGTGCAGCTTAATTGATTGTCTGATTTGAAACATCCTGACGGAAGGGGGTGTCAAACGGATGCTAATTATATCAGTCATTAGTCCTGAATTTATGGTCGCACTGTAAGCTTGAACTGTTCTCCCATAAGGGTTTTACAAAACCATGTTGCGGACTTCTTATGTTTGCTGATCAAATGAGACCAAGTGGCAAAGTGGATGGGCAGTCTTGCAAAAAATCCAGCTGGTAAATATTCAGTCATGCAATTACAAAACATTATTGGTGAGGGTTGCAGATTATTCTCTTTGTGAATATTGCGAATGCTCAGTAAGAACACACACAAAATAACGATTTTATACGCCGTACTATCACAATAAAAGGCAGTAAACCTAGGATAAAGGCAAAATGCTAGAACTTGTACGACGCGCACAACACCATCAACTTGACTATCTGCTTCAAGTTCAACAGAGTTCGTTTACCAAGCGAGGTGATGGGATTTGATTAACCTGCCCGACCACCGAGCATGCTTATGAACATGTCACACTCGGTATTTCAACAAAGCCTGTCGTCTAACGGTTGTGGAGCGTATGCGTTGTTCTTATAACAAGTGGGAATGTATACGAGAAGCACTCACTAAATACAGACTCCAAAATAATGAAAACTTTTTTCTTACAATGAAGTTAACATTTCTGCATGCAATGCGAATATAAACATGTGATATTAAGCAGTGCACAACTACTCAGTCTAATCTACGTAGCTCAGGTATTATTTTTGCTTTGGACGTGCTAAAATATTGTTGTCTCATTGGTGGTTGATGCGCTGATTGCTCTGCATATATTCTTTCACGGTTGTCTGCAATATACATTCCATAATAATCAGGTACTAGAAGTAATGTGCTATATTCACAGTGAGCTGTAGGAACAATTATCTATCGTCACCATTGTGGACAGCAACATATGAGTGACTTTTGTTGATGTTTGACTGTCACATAACCAAGGAAAAATCAAGCCATTTGCAGTAAAAATGAAGAGAACTTAATTACTATAACGAACTGTCTGTAGTTGAACACTGAGCATTATGATGCCTGCTTTTTGCAAGCAAAGACCTGAGCTATAATTGAAAGTAAGACGTCATCAGCAAGTTCCTTTTCGGCTCTTGCTACCCTGCATCATTAATTGCATTTACTTTACACACAACGCTTCCAAACAACAACATCCACACTAGCGCGCCCTGTTAGCTACCATCTTACTTACAGACACTAACCACCGACTCTGAGTCGCGAGGTCCCCAACCCGGAAGACGAACCCTGTCACCCGAACAACCGCACAGTGAACAGTTTTATTGCTCCATGCCAGTTCCTTATCTGTTTACCTGGAAATTTACCTCAGTCGGCCATAACATCTGCAAAAGTATTCGATGTAGCAGACGATTAGTTGACACCCTTAGCTCATGGCTTATCCGTTTAAGTTTGGGTAAACTTGAATTAATTGAATACAAGAATACTAAAATTCACGGGATTATGGCTATATCAAATTGGGCACCACTCACATTTGATCGCGGCTCTCGCCTTCAGATAAACCCTTCGGCCGACCCACTTCAAACTGAAGCACTAGACTCGAGTATTGCTCCCATTAAAGTTCATCAGTAGCGCATATCTTCATCGGGACCGGAATTTGCACTTTGGCCTTTGTGTTTGTGAAACCAGCGGATTAACCACAACGCCAGTAACATTACAACAGTGTTCAACTTGTTCAGTCATTTCGAAGGATAAATAATCTGAATCGCTCTGTTCAGTCCAATTGACAAAACTGTGAACGGGACTTACTGTCCCCATTGAACCAACTGAGCATGGTTTCTTAACGAAAAATCGGCATTCAAATTAGTTTAAACTGAACACCACCCACCGTTGATTGCAGCCTTTGTATTAAGGTAAGGCTTTTGACTGGCCCCTTAATTTAGAGATTGCTTGAGTTCATTCTGTCAGTCCTTGTCTCCTTGGATGTGACATGCCGGCATTTTTTTGAAGTCCGGCGTTCTGAAATCATTTAAGAATACTATCTAGTTGTGCTATTCACTGTGAACCCTTTTTGTCGACAAACATCACATCACATACACATGCAGTCAGTATCCAGCCACTTTATCAATTAGTTCATTAAGCGTTGTGATGTGATTAATAAGTTGAATGAATCGAAATGCTCGCAACTGACTGTCACCGTTTTCGCCCACTGTAGAGTTTTTGGCATCTGCCATTATCCAGAGTGTAACTTCAACGTAGTGAACAGGTTTGCCTGTTGCTACTTCTCCACCATCATCATCATTTCCAGCTTTGCACCATACGCGTGGATATTGTGACTTGGGCTACCGTTGGTTTTAACAATGGTTCACGAATTTGAGGAGTAACATATAAGTACAAATGTGTGGCAAAAAAAGAACAAACAGGAAACTTGCAAGCAGAAATAGTGTACTTTCAAGGAAAGGTAAGCAGACAAGTTTGCTGATACGGCCTTGCAGTTGGATACTGTAGAGTCTGTTAATTTTTTGTTCTCTTACTACATACTGTTCTTCACACCTATTATGTTTATATGTACAATAAACACGATACACTGTCAGTGTGTTTCAAACCGGTGGCGTGGATGGTCGCGAATTCGCCAACCAGATGGGGAGAGTATAACAACCTTGTTCAGCACATAGGTCAGGGTTTTCATAGTCCGTTATCACATCATCACCCGGTCGCTTTGCTGCTACGTCCAACCATCAACAGCCACAGTGAACGATGCGCGGAGCAACAGACGCTACCTTAGCATACAAAGTACATAGCACAAACAACAAAGACTGCATTTTCGCTATCTAGGGTATTGGTCACGAACATGCGCATTTCCAAAATACGCACTCACGGACCGATGCGTTGTTCATGTTGTCAACCCATTTGATACAAACTAACTAGCTGCGACAGCGATGATCAAATACCCAAAGTCTGTGTGCATCTTCTGCATGAATGGATCAAGTATCTGATCCATAGAGCAAAAGTGGACACGCACACGCGTTATAAATTATGCAGTCTATTAAATTATGAACGATCGAATGTACGAGCACATCTATGTTTCGCATTACTCAGTTTAACCTTTGTGAGTACCAAAACAATCAGTAGTTTCCTCTCCGTCCTTGTACTCACAAGACTGGCTAGTTGTACGGACTGTCGACCTAACTAGCCTGCTCTTTATTTGTCCTCTGGTATTTTGCGCGGACCATTCAGCGGGCATATTCTAGTTATTGGTATCCCATGTATAATTCACTTACGAATGCCGTACGAGTCTTTACTGGTAGTAAATAACTTAGCGTACTTATTGATAGTAGACTAGAGTAAGAAGTCAACGCGTGGGAGGGTTTTTGACATACGCATTTGGTTGATGTGATTTTTTTGAAGCCGTACAGGTGTTAGAGAACTGTTCTTGATCAACAGCTTCATACGCATCCAATCTAGCATGGTAACTGCTACAGGTAGAAAATCGTTCCTATAACTGGTCCGTTTGTCTTCGGATACATAAAATTGTGCTCCATCACCTTTCAAGAACTTACACACCGGCTTTTTTCACGCCATCGAACTTTAACTCATGACCGCTAGTCGTTCTGACCACCATCGTCGTTAGTCTTTTTTTGTCCCCTCGCAAATTACCAATGAACTACCCTTCATAAAGTCGAGTATGCATTGCTCTATCCCTCATTGAAACAAACATGTATCTTTACTTTCCCTTTCCTGAGAGCTGACCCATCTAACAAGAACAATATTCACGAAACTTGATCTTCAAACTTTAAACAACGTCAGCGAGAACATTTTATTTGTTACTGTCTTTTTCCCATGGTAGTGAGAACTTGTTTACTGCTCTCAATGTAGATGCATTCACTCTCACGCATGATTTCACTCTTCAGCGTATCAAGTGTTTCATTATCAGAATTGAAGTTCCAGAAAAAATAGGTGAGAAGCTGGAAATTTTGAGATATTGAACACATTATGTTGCTTTGCGATAAGCAAACAACCACATGGTACAAGTTTCAAGTATCATGTATAGAATATTGAAAGTGTACGGTTGTTAGTATGCTCAATCTTACAATTGGCCTTAATCTGATTACTGGTCATTTTGAAAAACGCGTGGGCGACAGTCTAACAGGGTGGTCGTGTGCTAATATGTACTGTTTGTAGATGCGCTAGTTGGATGCAACAATACATCCAGGTCGAGTGTCACCGAATCCCACAGCATTGATTTTGATGGACACAGATATCGTCTGTTCCACGTTTATACTGCTCACGAGTTAACTCTCACCAACACATGGTTCTAGCTGGATGTGGGCGGTACCACGACCTGGAACCACTCACGCTTAATTAATGACATATTATCCGTGGGTATCCATGAGGTTAATTTGGCGATTAAATGTCAACGGGAAATCTATGACTGCGTA
This sequence comes from Paragonimus skrjabini miyazakii, assembly GCA_014338405.1. Taxonomy (NCBI): domain Eukaryota; kingdom Metazoa; phylum Platyhelminthes; class Trematoda; order Plagiorchiida; family Troglotrematidae; genus Paragonimus; species Paragonimus skrjabini miyazakii. The sequence goes on along the minus strand of JTDE01003227.1, from coordinate 70,629 downwards.
CCATTTCCGAACGCTTTTATCTCTCGCGGGTTGTATGGATCAATAGAGGGGTCTGCGCACTGATTGCGAACCTTGACAGGCCAATGTGCCCATTTTACAACGTTCAGGTGGGTGAAGAACAAGTGAGGGCTTGTTAGAACATTGTCCAATCGTGGTTCGCTTGACTGTTTTTCAGCTAACTTCAATTTATCGCAATTACGTTGAAGATTAATTCATCTCCTATGAGATTTATCCATCGACACCGTCAGTGGTAGATAGCAGTAGACATAGTCGCCATAGTTGAAAATAATAAGAGCTACGCTATATTGCTGTTCAACTTCGACAATTATTCGCACCCAACTACATAACATTTCGTTGCACCGATTCAATGAAACTGTAATGTAGCTTCCCTCGCTGTGCTCTATAGAACTCGCAGGTTACTGGCGCATCCAATCAAGAGGGAATAAACTGTCACCTCCAACTGACGCTTTATTTATTAGTCTGTGTAACTGCGACAAGAGCGTTGGCCAGAATGGGTCAAGAAGATGACTGCACAGCATAGTTCAGTCTCCCCGGGTTCACAGAAACTTCTGGCTTCATCTATCCCCAAACACACATTGGCCACAGGCTATCTGACTAACCTCGCATCGACATTCAGACTTATAATGCACCATCTTAATCTGCGATTCCTGTGTTTCACTGAAATGATCACAATTGACCGTCCAAAGTAGGCGTTCTGCGTAGGTAAGCTCCAGACCCTCTTGGACTCATTAGTTTGACATGGTCTTCCATCCTGTTTGTGTCCTTTTTGTTTTTAATCCTTCGCCGTACTCCACTAAATTCATACATTTCTGCTTGTTGTTTCGATATGATACTATTTATGATTTGTTTCTTCACCCCATTCCAACGTCATTTAAGAAAACAGCTACGGATCCCGTTTGATAGTGGTGGTCGAGTTGTTCTTCCAACCTGGCTAGCTCGTCGACAGCAGGTAGGCCTGTAGTAAGAACAGACGAATAAAACATACTAACACACCAACGTCCGGGTTAGATCACATTCAGTACATTTTCCAGGTCTATTAACTATCCGCCAGCAAGCTGTTCTTTGATCTCAAGTGTTTCGTGTTTCTGAAATCAACCAGTGGTAATAAAGGATTGATGACAACAGATTGATACAGTCTACTAATATATAAAATCTTGCTATTTTATATAAAATCTAATGCTGCTGTAAACTTTTTCTCAGACTTACCTTCTTCGATAGACAAATGATCGTTTGTACTTTATTGTACTGGTCAATGTGCAGACTGAAATAAGGCTTATCCGTATTTTCCCCACCGGTAGATAAAATGCGACCCTGCAATGAAGGGTAGTTTTTCAAGTAAACATTTTGTAGACAGCCATGTATCTTGAGTCAATGTAGTGTAGATGGAAACATAACACACACACACACACATCACACTATGATACAATTTAGGTGCATTTGCTGGCCGCATTTGAAATATAAAATGTAACTCACGCCATTTCTTTCATTTACCATCTCTTCCTTCAGCTCCTTCAAGGCTGGTTTGCTCACAAACAAGTAATGGTAGTCGCCCGGCAACAGTGCACTCACAACTTTTGGTTCTTCGAACTGAGGTAGAAGGTGACAGTCGTCTTTAAGCGGTTTCAGCAGTGGTGTTTGTGATGGGTCGAACAGCTTCAACATCTGCTGACCCAGCTGTGTTAGGAAAGAAGTAACACTGATAATTTCAGTTGCTAATCTTTTCATGAACTGAAGTAGAGCTCCATATGTGAACTGATGAATCCTAATGGGTATATCGTTGTTTGATGGCGTTGTCCTATCCGTACGTTTTGACTTTTGGGTTGCATACCACTGAGTGTGTAGCCTGGATAAAAACGCACTTAAATGCGTACGGAAAATATACTGCTACACATACGGTTATATGAGATCTTCATGGGTCATAAGACGACGCATGTTCAGCTGATAGAGAATAAAGCTAACCGTACAGCCAATAATGAGTAATGGTAGACTAAGCAGCTAGCAACAGGACCTATACAAGCTGTGAGTGTATATTATATGGAAGTGGAATGGCATTTTCCAGTTAATTAATTCATCAAATGCTTGTTGTGCTTGTGGTATGCGTGTCAGTGGACCAGTAGGTTTGACCTTCGGTCATTTTTGGAGGTAGGGTGACAAACCAGAGTATTTAAAAAGTTGAAACTAAAGCGCACACTTAATTTAACTAGATAGAAGTGTGCTGACCCCTCAGAAAACAGGCTGTCCACAGTTTCGGTGGTTGTGAAGTTTATAGGCATCGTGAATTACTTCTTCCTCACAAATTCTCCTTTCATGATTGCTGGCAACGTCCGGCGTTATATCTTTTGCCATATCTGGTTTCGTCTTCACCCTAAAAGTTGTCAGAAGATAATTAACATCAGCTTAAGACCTACCAGCCAGTCATTTTGGGATGGAATGAAGTGTTTCAATTTGTATGCATGCGGGATGTTATCCCATCTCATTCGCCGGCTGTTGTTCAAACAGTTAAATATCCCAGTTTCGTTCAGATGAACTGAGTCGCTACAACCTATCCTACGCAACCCATTTTTACGCGATAAAATGAGCTCTTAAAGAGGTGAGCATCATTCCGAGCATTTCTGTTTGACAAAATTACGCAGAAGATACCGCTTGCCTGTGTTTTTTCACTAGACATGTGAGCACATGGGCTGTGGCAAAAGTCGTTTGGAGGATGAATACTGAGTTTCACTTAACACTCGCAGGAACCCTTCTGTTACGTGCTGATTACTGACCAGTTGCTCACACTGTCCAAACTAACGATTTGATCGATCACGATATGTGCCACTTAACAACAGTCATTGCTGTATCCTGTTAAGTGCCCGTACACTGTCTGTGCGGCAGATCCGTTTGCGTGATTCAACATTCATAGCGAACTCGTGAGCTCATAACATTGCCCTTAACGATGTCTGATTGGATTGGGTCATGTGACCTTCCAGATAGATCAACTGAGCCTTAGCCTGTTTATGCTTGCGCGTCGTCATTGTGCAGTTTACCGTCTTGCCACACAGTCTTGCCTACTAGCTGTTACTTGCAGTTCTTACCATAAACTTTCCCACTTTACTACACTACTGCTTAACTGTACCTGTCTTCTACATTTACGGCACAACAGTTGTGCAGTCTACTCGTTACAGCACAATACACGAACTACTTTACTCGGTCCTTCAGAATTCAAAGTACACAATAGTCATGATTGCAAAGTTGGTTAGTGAACGTAATGCAAATTTTCGTGCTGTATTATAAGCTGGCTCACAATTTGATGACTTGCTTCCTATTAGACTTAAACCCTTGGGAATGTCAGTCCTCGGATAGTTGTGAACAGTGGTGGTCTTGTTCGTAGCTCGGGTTGATGGTTTTGGTGTTGGTATTTTCGCCGAGCTTGGAACCTAAATGCCAAGCTCGGCGAACATACCAGTACCAAAATGTCAGTCTTCATTTTGATGCTTTCGGCTGAAATGGCACCAAAGTGCACGCTTTCTAAAAGCAACTGATCTGTCTCAGTTCAGCTGATTATTAAAGAACCTCGAGCTGCAACTACAAGAGGGTGGGAGCTGATGCTCACGTATTCGGTTTCCACAGTCAGTGTTATTTTAATAGTTCCATCAAGAGCCACTTTGGTTTTAACTCGCTTTTATTTCCACGCACTTCTGGACCTAGCTGAAATCGAAGGCAATGTTACATAGATAGGTCAGTTTCAAATGTGTCATCGGTGATTCACAGCATTGAACACAACTAGTAGCTTCATCAGAACAGAAGGAAGACATCCATTGCAATATGTTGACGTTTCATTTGCTCTCATCAGTCGCAAACGTAAAACATGCCAGTTATTTACATCATACAGATAAGGACAGACATGGATTAGACACATCTACATTCACTGGATGGTAAGTTCGGAGCTGCGAAGCGATGCTCATCCGAACTTACCATCCGACTTTATGTGCACAAAAGTGGTTGAGGCAATCTGTCGGATTGCCATGGTCGTGATTACCTAATACTTGGTGTGTTTGTAGGCGTGTCTAGTCTCTGTTTGTCCTTATCTGTATGGTGTATATAACTGGCATGTTTTACGTTTGCGACTGATGAGAGTGAATGCAATGTCTTCTTTCTGCTCTGATGAAGTGGTTAAAGGGAACTCATAGTTTCAAACAGCTAGTAGTGTTCATTAGGCTTGGTTGCCTCATTCATTTCGTCTAATTTGCACATCCTTCGCCTGCACCGGGTTGACAGTGAATAGTAATTAATAAAAAAACCTAGAATGCGTTCTCAACCACTCAAACTACGTCATGTCGCAAATACGCAAACGTACCAACGAGCCTATCTCACGGCTATTAGCCAACTCATGCCTCCAACGGTCATTGTAGTAGATACGTTGCAGTTTGGTTGCAGGTCCGGCGGCGCGAATGGCCGGATCGTTCGTGTGGAAGTTTGCATCGATGACCAGACGGGCATCATACACGAGACATGCGTTGTTGGTTGCTGAAGAAAAAGTAGTTCACATAAAAAGCATGGAGAATTATATACAAAATAATTAAGATTCATAGCATTTTGTTCCGTTTCTCATTCTATATATTTGGCATATACATTCTGGCATGTATTAGTGGAATTTGCACAAATGTGAATTTGACATCACCTACACACAAATTTTCCCACCTCTCGCATAGAATAGCATTTCTTTGCAAAAGGAGCTAACTGAAAGTCTAAGAGTCTAATAGCTGCGACCAGTTGTAAGTGAGTTTCTGTTCACATTAACGGCGAACCCCTTACTACTAACCTGGAATCAAAATGTCGATCAGAAAGTCTAATCACTTGGGGAGGAGTCCTAGTCGTGGAGTCATTGACTGGAGCTAAGAAGACGGTTATTATGTCCTCTCTGCATGCGATTAGACAACTTGAGTAAGCGAAACCTCTTACGATGTCTGACGGGTAGGGCTTTGAAGATCTGCACCCTTGACAATCCAAAAGCTGAGCTAGACTTTTTACAAAAATCGTTCATACAGAATGGCTACCCCAATGCGTTTTATCCAAAAGGCGATGCAGGCAGTAGAGTTGAAACTTAAGCCATCCTCTGTGAATAAGAAACTTGCGTTTATTAGCCTTCCTTTCAAGGGAGATCCTATGGCTGAAGTTATCTCAAGAAAGCTCGTAAAGTCAGTCGAAACAACCTACCATGCCGATCAATTGTTCCAACACCCGTTATCATGTCACAACTCAAAGACAAACTTCCATGTTCTACAACCAGTTGTTGTGTGTACTCATTTGTTTGCTCGTGTCGAACATCATACATTGGTCGTACTACAAGACGATTGTCTGGCAGAGTGCGTGAACATCATCCTGAATGGTTATACAGTGGTGTGACTAAAACGGTTTCAAACGCGTTTGTTGCTCATTTGACTGACTCTAATCATTCTGAGGAGTAGTCGGGGATTTGATTTATTTCAAGTTGAACATCACTCACAATTGATCACAATTGATTGATGTTCAAATTGAAATAAACCAAATCCCCGACTACTCATCAGTAATCTAAAATATCGCCTAGCAGGTTTAATGAGGTCGGAGATTTCGACCTTCCTAAAAACTCCTAATCGCGGGGTTATCGACTGGATTTAACAAACAGTAACTGTGTCTCCCATCGAGACGATCGGGCAAACTGATCGAGTGGTTGAGCGTTCACATATGATAATTCGGTCGTACCTAACGTGAGGTCATTGGCGCAGTGGTAAACACGGTTGCCTCATGAACAGCGTGGCCGTGGTTCTATCCCCGGCAGTGGCGAGGATATGCACTTCTGACGAGCTCTAATGAGAACGAAGCTCGAGTTCAGTGTTTCTTTTCGAAAGAGGCCGACTGGAAAGTCTATTTGAATGCGACAGCTGCGATCAATTGTGAGTGATGTTCAACTTGAAACCTACTCATTCTGTCAATTGAAAGACACCTTTCTAACTGTCTACCGAGTACCAAGGAATCGATCAAAAGTGGTGAGATTCCGAATGTTGACTGTTGCCGAGGTCGTTAATATCCGATTACGCAACCCTGGTCTCTGTGCTCAGAAGACGTTCCTGCGGACACTTACCCCCCCTGGCCGACAATCAATCAAGCCCACGATTTGGAACAGTGATTGCGTAACTGATAACAAACACACTGTCCATAACCTTTATTGGCCGTTTTTCTAACTCACCTCAGTTACTGTGTTGTAATTAGTCTGATGATCAAACACAGAAAACAAGTCTTGTTCGCTACTTTGTCGTTCTCATGACGAAGTAGCAATCACAGACGAATTTGCCTAAGAGTTTGCATCCGATAATTCAGTCATACTTAATGTGAAATCACTGGCGCAGTGGTCGACTCAACTGACTCTTTGTGGTCCCTCCCCCATAGAGATCACTAACGAAACTGATCAGAAATGGCTAACTCTGGAAGGTGGTGTCTCTTTAGCGGACAGTTCCACTAATACACCGACCGTTCGCAAGCTATCCATAAAGAAGGTGTCTTGGTATTCTTATAAACACTGATAGGACAGTTTGTCCAACACACGCCTCTTTTCGAATACACTACAGTCAATACAGCATTACCTACACTACTTCTAAAATGCTAATACTGTTTTTACTGGCAAATAAACGCAGCTCCTCCGTACACTACATCGTTTCCGCTAGAGTAGCAGTTCATATCAGCATCCATCTATTTAAATCCACGTACCTTTAGAAATGACTAGCGTAGCTACTCATCTACGGCGTTGAATTTGCGTAAGTTCTCAGTAATTCGCCGTCTCTTAGCTACATTACCGTCGCTAAATTCTTCAGTTTTTCTCTTTTCTGTGGTTAAGGAAAAGAACTGTATTCTTCGGCGTCCCACTGATGTTAATTCGGCCCCGTGATAATGCTTTATATTTATATCACGACCATGGCAACCCGATAGAATGTCTCAACCACTTTTGTGCACTTAATGTCGACTGGTGAGTTAGGATTAGCATTGTTTCACAGAAAGCCAATAGCTTCGGGTTACGATTGCGCAACACTATCTTGAATGAATTTAATGGGTCAACTTGGTGATCTGTTGTTTAAACCACTTTGGAGTGTGTTCGGTCGTGATCACATAATACTTGATGTGCTTGTAGGCGTGTCTAATCCAAGTTTGTTCTTATCTGTATGATGTATATAACTGGCATTTTTTTACGTTTCTGACTGATGAGAGTCAACGAAGTGTTAACATACAGCAATATGTCTTCTTGCTGCTGTGATGAAGTAGTTAAAGTGAACTCAGTGTTTCAAATTTCTCAGACGAAAATATTGACGGAATTGCATTTGATCATCGTTGTCTCTGCCAGTTAGCCCACATCAAATGGGATGATCACGTAGGTAATGCGGTTGTTCGCCAGTGCGTATTTCGAAACGTCCTGGATACATGACCCATGAGTCCGTTACACACGTTGTACAGCCTGCGATAGTTGGGTCACGCATGCCAGCTGACTTTTTAACATACTGGATGTTATACCCTGACACCACCAACAGTTGGGCGAAATTGCGTATTGGTCAAGCAATGAAGTCGTCATTATCTAAGGAGGCTCTGACTGTTCCATTGTGGAAAATAGGTACATTCTGTCTGCCTGGTTGGAGTCCTTGTGATTATGTAAATCGCTGGCTAGATGCGCTGTCCGAGATGGCATTGTGCCACCTTCAATGGTCTTCTTACGTTCATACACTTTCTAGTTTTCAAGTCTAGCTCTTTTTAGCATATTTTGGCATATTTTTAATACTAAAGTTGTCATTTTCTATTTTATCCCATGTTATTATTGCCGTGAACGGCAGCTCAGCTCACACAACTTTCTGCTAAGCTTTGTGGTTTTATGAATGAATGGATAAACGAATGTTCCCTATTGTTGACACTCAGGAGGCCTGTACAACATGGGACAAAAGCTAGTAGGATCAGAACAATGAGCATTGTGTACTTTTCTCTTATTTTTCACATATGAACTGTAGTTAAAAAACTTAAACTCTGAAGATATGAAAAAGTAGTTAACGAGAAATTTTTTCCATCAGATTGAGCTTATACAATCAGTTATTAACAAATGCACTCACCCATGAAAAAATCGTAATCCACAGTTTTTTCTGGAAGACAGAAGAGTGCCTAAAAAATCGATAGTTTGGTAATTTTAGTTAAAATTACTATCTCATCCACTTTTATTTATACTACGAACACATACACTCCAAGCAAGACAATCAATAAGATTATTGTCCACGCAATCGTTTTATAAGCAGCTGTTTAAGTTGTCCTTCGGGGTTTGGATTTTACTTGCTTATTCTCTACCTATCTTTTTTTAAAATAAAATTTGCAGACCAATTTTTAAGTCACCCATGGATTGCCTTTTGGTAGAGATTCGATCAACACAAATTGTAGTGCTTTCTCATTATGAAACGCACTTCTACCAGTTGAGCTCAACCTTGACATTGCTGTCTCGGACTGATCGCCTGAGACGGTTGATCAATTCATCTATCTTGTTAGTATCATCCAACTGCCTTCCAATATCGCTGAATAGATGATTGTGACGATATCAATGACATATAGTATATTCGTAAACCATCATCACGTATGGCCTTGCATAACGGGACCAGTCGTCTTGTAATGAAGAGAGTTGCAACGTGCGTGTGCGTTCTCTAATACACCGTGGATGTCGCATCTGACTCTCCTGCGGAAAAACATGTGCCCAAACCATCAGTATTCAATCATCGTTGTTTACGCCGCTTAACCTGTATTAGGCAAGTTGATTGTGTAAGCAACGTCACAGCCCGTTGAAGTTTAATCGGAAAATTTTCAAGTTCGTGACCTACAACCCAACTGAAAATATACACCATTCATTCCGTATGCCCACAGAGAGTCTGCAGCTTTCAGTGTAGCCGGTAACGTTGGAAATTTTAGGGTACCGGGCGAAAACGAAAGAAGACTTTGCCGAATTCTCTAATCAAGGCAGGAAGTGCTATCTTTGGCAAGGCACAGCTCGACCTTGTTCGAAAACGCTTTCGGGCGTACAGTATTCAAGAGGTTACTCTTTGCTTACGAATTCTTGTCAATGAACATATTTCTCTAGCAGATTTTGATTAATCAGCTAACCATAGTACTCACGTATACAACTCAAAGCTGAAAGTTCCTATATGTATGTACTTTGTAACATAGATTTTATGCTATGTTATGATGTGTCCCTGGACCGGACCGACATTTGGTCGTGAATTCAACCTCACGGTACCGGTTGGTCTGCAGTGGCACAACAGTATGATGTTGCCACCTGTGCTGTCGCGAATATGTTGACCACTGTAAACTGACAAGAGCTCATCCAACCCACGGAAAACCGTTGACAAAGAGATGACTTGTACGACACGTTCAAGTACGTTATTTCTATCTTATGTTGATCATTGGTCTAAGTCAATAACTTTTAACTGAGTGAAAAATAACCGGTTGGTTTCATCTGAGTTTTCAACCTAATCCATCCATGTAGGCTGTTTGGTTTCTTTCTTTTCCTTCATCAAGTACACTAACATTTATTATAATCTAACTCCATCCACAATCCAATCTCTGATCTTTTCTAAACTGCATCTTTTCCTAGTATTGACGGTTCTACAAACACCTGAGAGGTACAGCTTACATGTGTTAGACTGTTTGGACAGAAAAGTAGAAGGGTGCGGCTCTTTTGCACAGCTCTCCGAGCTTAACATATACATTTGTTGAATAGCAATTCACCCAAGTTTAAAGACATTAACCGTTTTTATCATTGATACAAAAATTCTGATGTTGGTCAGTTAACTGTCCCTTGCTAAATACGGCTTATTCGACCGGTCATTAGTTCACTCGACTCTTATCGAGCTTATCGAGCTCGCCATGCTAATCGTGGACAACAAAATTTGGGCGATTGACTGGAATTTGAAAGATGGACGGATTAATCAGGATTTCACTACCAGAAATTGGGCTAACAATGTATGTGTAGAGATTCAGGACTGAGGTAGCCTGAAACGCACTTTGAATACAGCGAAGCAAGTATCATTTTCATAACTCACTTGGTTGCTTCTATCTCTGATCAAACAATGAACTGTCATGTTTGTACAAGTCATTTCATCCAGCTGTCTTCCCGAATTTAAAAAAATCGTGGGTGACATTTGTAGAACAGAGAAGACAATTCAAATCGAATTCGTGAAGCATGCACTATTGAGGAAAAGATTTGGCAGTGGTTTTGAGCAATCGACTCATACGGACCTTACATACACGCGTACATCTGTGTAGAAGGTCCTCATATGGCAAATGTAGCAGCTTTTGCCTTGGGCTCCTTGAATTTGCTTCTTACAATCAGTAGTCCAATCGACCTCTGCTGAATACCACATATTCTTAAAGTAACGGATTTTCCCACAAACCCGCTGAATCCAGCAGCACTTCCTCTTGCCGGACACGATGTCTCAGGCACCGTATGAAACTGGAAAAAAATAAAAGCAATTCCGGCAGAAAGAATCCGTTCTGAGGCCAGCTGTGTTTTCACTGAGAGGATTTAGATTCCGGAACACTACTTGATCCGTCGATCGGAGAATTATTACCTTGATGTATCTGGCCAGTAATAATGACAAACTTTGTCGACGGCGTGCTCCACGAAAATCAATTCACTCCTTGCTTCAAACCAAATGGCAGCTGGTTTGAAGACTGAATCACCAACAATTTCCAGTCTAACAGTGACCATACCATCGCTGAATCCGCTACTCATGCATCTGTAAGAGTGTACTGTTTTGTATAATTTTTTATGGCAAACTATCGATTTACAAGTTAATCTTCCAAATTCCGGTCATTCACCAAATTTTGGTTTTTCACTATTAGCATGCCAAGCTCGATAGGATTGAGTAGAGTAGAGTGAAATGTTGGCTAGCTGAATAAGCGACATCTAATAAAGAACATACACCTGACCGGTGTCAAATTGTCCGTACTAATTACAAAAACGGCTAAAGCCCTTAAATCTAAGTGAGTGACTCCTAATCAAGGGTCATACAAGTGGCAAGAGTCATGCTACAACGATAAACGAAATAACTTCTCAGTAAAACTGTTCTACTGGGTATAATGGATACCACTTAGCACTTATTTTCACATACCTTACATTTGATCTTCAGCTCCTGCTCAACACTTGTGAACGCGACCTCTTCAATTACCTCAATATCTGATTCTTGATTGCTCGACCAATATGATAAAGTATAAGCACGAAGAACTGGTATCTCCCTCTCGTTCAACTGCATTTGAACAAGGCTGGCTACTTTGTCGTCCTCGAAAGCTGGTTTCTTGACACACCGGACGCGAAACAAGAATGGGAATGTGCAAAGAGTGAAGTTCTGTGCTTAAAAATTGCAGTTCAAATTCTCTCACCAAAATAAAATAGACTGTAAGCTTCCTTCCATCATTTCTTAAGCTGTATTTACCAACAAACTACAACATTCGTTGTACGTTGAACACCACCGATATTAACTAAATTGTCGCACTCCCATAGACTAACAAGTCAGCTTCTTTTAAAAATAGACACTATGCTTGAGTCTTGCTCTTGTTTGAACTCGTCAGTAGTGCATACATTTGACAAACAATAGCTGTCCTGTTAATCTCAATCGAAAAAGGTTGTCTGAAAAACCTGTTTGAATGTGAAAGACGCAATCACTTGACGGTGATTTTCAACCTATCTTAGTCAACTTTACTCTTACCTACCAATAATCATAAATGCCGTTCAACATGTTTAACAGGTTCTATGCTTTGACATTAAAGGGAAGTCTTAGTAATGGGGTCATCCGCTGGAGTTGACAGGATGGTTATCATGTCTTCTCTCGAGGTGATCCGGCATGGAAGTATTCACCTCAAATGCGTCAATATTGGGCTTCGGATTGAAGTCTGTCTTATCACAAGTTAAGAAATTGTTTGCAAACGCTTTGTAACCAAACACGGTCCTGGTTTTTTTTCATCAGCAACCGTTAACCGGTACTTATGGTGTGCTTGCAAAATACCTTAGAATTTTTGTAGATGCTCTTCTACGATCTGTTATTACCATTCCGCGTTATACTGATGCAAACTGTACAATAACCATTCGGAGTGGACCCTGCTGTGATTGTGTTGTTTTCAATAAGTCTGAGGTGAATGTAGTATTACTAGCACATAACGGCATCCGTTGTTGTACACTAATAGGATCGTTTGTGACAACAGACCCAGAGCCGTTGTTCGTCTCATACTAATCTGTGCAGCACTGACTACATATTCAACCAAGGAAAAGGCTCCGAACTACTATGATAAGCTCGTACCATTTGTTGTGCGTGTGTATTTATATAGGGGTGTTTACAACTGCCGAAGAAATCAGTATTATTGCTTTCAGAAATCGTCGCATCCTCTGCCTCAGATAACTTGTTAGTACATGCAGACAAACGTTACAAATTCGACGGTACTAGCTGACCTTAACTGTCGTTCACGTCATCGAACACACCGTGAGATACTGTGGGTCCACGGCTCCCAATCCACATAAGATTCCAAATGTTTCGCATTTCAGCCAGTGTTGGAGTGATTACTCAACCACGTTTATTTGTATGATCTGGTTATATCTTGCATGCCAGAGGCTTGGATGTTTTATCTATTTATCTGTCGTTTCAATTTTTAGTCAGTTAATGTTCATGATGATGCCGCTAACCCTAATAGTCGTAATGTCGGAAGTTGTTAAATCGATTTTGTAATTCTAAATTTGACTCAGTGGTGGTCAGTCGAGCTGGACATAATACTAACTTTCTTCAGTTATCATGCATACTGGCCCCACTCGTTCACTTTGCGTGTTAATTTCGATCTGTTTGCCTTTCCTACTGGATGAAACCGCACTTTAGAAAAATATTGATGTTTATGTTGGTCTGTGAAACATACACACTAGAAAAATTAAGACACATTCACGACCCATATGAGTAAATTGCACCTTGAAGTAAATTCGCGATAATTTTCCCTCTACACACAATTAGTGTGGATTATTTATTAATCCATAAGGGCATTTGATACTTCACTTCCGAACTCTGGGGAGATTCAAATCAATAGCGAGGGCCACATGCATTTGCCCAGCACGTGTCTTGGAGACTGACCTATGAGTGACACAAGTATTCGACAGTGTCACATTCCGTTTTATGTTTACAAAAGTGATGCACTTCGAACAGTAACAGGTGATTTGGTAAAAAAGGCAGTAAACGTTGCGCACTGAAGGTCGTGGTGAACCTTCGTTTCCTCACGTGGAACGAAAAAACTGTCAGTATATGAGTTCAAAAACGGTTGAACATGACAACCAACAAATCTTACTGAACGATTAACTTCGGTTGTGGAACTGGCATTTGTCTTATACAGTAATTAACTGATTTAGCTAACTCAACGAAGTTTTGTTATATCGAAAAATTTCGCATAATGGACATGAGGTGCATCACCATTTGATTTCATCAGATTTCCGATCCTATTTGAAAGCTGACCATTTCCCAACCAACAGTCCGAAGGTAATTTGAGCACGCTCGTTTATCTACACTGTTTTGCTGTTCAGTGTCACTGAGTGGTTGCCATGCCTACGGTCCGAGATGTACCTTGAGGCAGATCGTTTTCTGCCGAGCAATAGGAAATAATTCACCCAGGTTTTGACATTATTATCGTCATCATCTTAGACAGTAATATATCAGTGGTCCATAATGATGCTTAACTGCCACACAACCAAGAAGGAAAAAAAATTTATGTAAGAAGAGATAAAGAAAAAAGAAAGGGGAAGGGGACCTAAGTAATGAAAACAGCTACGTCCATATTCAGACGTATATCAAGACGCCTACACCTTGCAAACAAACAACCAAACTCTAAGTGAAAGTAAGGCATCAGCAGCAAGAGAGCTTCCTTACGGATTTCACTGCCCCGCGCCATTAATTGCACTCACTTCACAGACGGCTCGACCAAACAGTGACAACATTCACACCACTGAGGTCAATTAGCCGCTATCTCACCCAACGTCTGTGACGGTTTTGACAGGGTTTTTGTTTTCTGTTCTGCTCGCTCTCCGTTTCGGCACGCCATTTTATGTCATTAGTTCCATATTAAGTGATTCTGAGGGTCATAGTGTTGTATGACAGGCCGTTTCGTTGTGAGTAGTATACTACTCACGAGTAGTACATTACCCACAGAACATTCAGGAACAAAAGGGCAAGCTTTGAACGCCAGGAAGACGATGAACAAGAAGAGACTATCGGAATAGTGTGAACGCGTTATGGCAGAAGTTTCACCAGGGCGACTGACAACGTACTATCACCCGATGTATGTGAATACATGTCTGACGTGCAAATGAGTGTGCGCGTTTGAGGTTTGATTTTTCACATGACATATACGGGTTTTTGCGCAATTTTCGGGTCTGCAGGCCAATCGTCTTTTGCGGTCCCATCAACAGTATAGCATTAGGACGTTGGTAGTCCTGAAACATCTGCACCTCAGAGGAGCGATGAACAGAGAATTTTTAGTTTAAATGCAGTCAATCGTGCATGTTCATGGTTATCGGATCGATAAAATGCTTCTGAAGTTCATCGTACTGCCTACAATTAGTTGACTCACAACGCAAAACAAGCTCACATTTGCAAACTGGCTGTCATCAACATGTCCACCTTCTATACTGTTTTTGTGATTTACACTGCTACTCACCTGTCATACAGCTGTGGAAGAAATGAGTTCTAGGTCAAAGCAAAAAGAGAAGCAATAGATGGAAGTGAATGACTGAAATCCTTTTGTCTAAATTTAAACAATCGAGATCAGTTTGATCATTCTTTGCAGACAAGAAATTTAATCGTAAGAAGAGGTAGAATGACACACGCAACTTCCACTGCCTCAATTTCTTAACAACACTTACTCTAAAAACAGTTCCTGTAAGTTTTTATGCACCCGAAATGAGAAAATTCATTCCCCCATTTGCATTCCTCATTCCATTCACCAGCCAGACATTTGATCTATGAGCAGTACCCATTCCGCTTTTGTTTTATTGGATTAATCCGTTGTTAATAGTCTGCGGCGCGAGTAGCCCTTCTTTACCTGGTCTACTCGCATGACAGCCCACTTTTGACTTTGCTAGTTCCGTTCGGAACCCATTGATTTTTTGAACACGACTATCGTCGTGAAAGATTGAGCTTTGTCTACTGTACTTAGTTACGCATTTCTT
Source organism: Paragonimus skrjabini miyazakii (assembly GCA_014338405.1). Taxonomy (NCBI): domain Eukaryota; kingdom Metazoa; phylum Platyhelminthes; class Trematoda; order Plagiorchiida; family Troglotrematidae; genus Paragonimus; species Paragonimus skrjabini miyazakii. Next base: position 55,388 of record JTDE01003227.1, on the reverse strand, counting down.
TAAGAGTACCTTAGAAATGTTCGAGTCTAACATCGTTTTCACCATGGGAATCAGTTTTCAGGCTACGCGTAACTTGACGATCAGATGTGCATCGTTGCATTTTCTTTAATCACCGACAGCGGTCACTCCGTTAAACAGTCAGCTGCCATATTTCGTAACATTTTAAGCCGTGAGCTATGTAGGTCAGGGTCCTATCTCGGCAGACAAGTACAATCTAGCGTCCCAAAATTAGTGCTGACTGCTTCCATTTCCCTTCGCCAAGTCAGTGACTGGCAATCTCATACTTTAAACCACTAGGCTAGCTGAGTGGTCATGACAGCATGTCATGGTAGTCAACTGTTCTCAGTCTTTGACACATGATCTAAACGCTGAATTGTGAAAACATTGAGTTATTTAGTTTCATCGGTCTTCACGGAAAAGAATTCGCTTCCTGATGTCCTGCTTGCTAGCACACTGATGTTATTAGATGCGGGCGATTCAGCGCATATATCGACTATCAGAGTTCAGTACGTCGTATACCCACAGCCCGGGCGACTATCTTCCGCAGTCAAAGTAAAACTGTTTTAAATGTGGTCCTATTGCTGTGACCTTTAAGTTTGACTGAGACACCTTTTTGATGCTGAATTTCTTCAATGTTCACAAAGCCTTAGAACTGTGAGCTGCGAGTTCAATTTCTCCATACCAGCGTACTAGAGAAAGCACACAGCGTCAGATCAATTTCTGAATGTAACGACAAGAAAAATAAACTGCACTGAAAAAGTACTTCCTAAGGGTTATATCGTTCTCGTGAAGGATTTCCTTGCTTCACTATATATATACATATATATATATGACGCTCTGTATTTTCTCTAGTTATGAGGGTGTTAAATACCGTTCCGAAGTTGGCTTTGAGCATACCGATCAGATCCTGTTGTTTGTTCATACCTCCGTTTACAAGTGTTTTTGTCATATCCGAAAGAATACCTTCAACGCTTCTAATTACTTGTTGATACATTCATCAGTTGTCGCAGTTTCTGCTATCTATTAGTAATGCTGAATTCCAACACAGTAGTTATTTGCACTGATGTATATGATAGTGGGCTTTAGAATGCAAAATGCCTATCGCATACTCTTCCACCCATATCATTCGTAATTCCATCCGCACGACTGTGACATGATCTCAACTCACTAAAGTAGGTGTCTGTCGGCAGGCGCGTTGGATGTCGCTGAAGCTAGTCAATATAGACTTAAGGCAGTTTGCTCAAATAACGCAGACAGATGGGCTGCAATTTTGACACTCTTGGTCAGAAGGTGGACAGAACCAGTAATGTGAGTCCCTTCTGAGATCAAAGAAAAGCGTCCACACGTTCGTATCACTACAAAATTGATGATTATATAGAAATCTCGCCTCCGGGATTAAACCAATAACTGTCCTGTTAACTCCAGTTGATGAGTTCACGATTAGGATTTTTCATCTACTTCAAAATAACCCCTACTGAAATAGCTGAACACTCTTCTGGGTACTGATAAGCGGTAGGGGAATCGGATTGATGTAAACTAAACATCGCTCAAAACTGAACGTGGGTTCTATATTTCTGCTCTTGTTAGAGCTCTTCAATCTTGCATAGTTTTGCTACATTGAGATGACAATGTGTCGAAGTTAATGGCATGCCAGCATTCTTACAATTTCTAATTCTTCCGTTTAACTTTGTTTTACCCATTTTTATCCTTCTTGGTAAATTTTTATAGTAAGTTGTTTCACGTTACTGATGTGGTGAACGACGGCTCGAGCCACAGCACTTTCTTGTCAGGTTCATAAATATAATGGACGAGTTAAGGAATAAAGTGTTTTCTGCTAAACGGGATTTTCTGAAAAGTCAGTGTAAATTTGAAAGCTACAATCAGTTATGATTGATGTTCATTACGTATCAACTAAACTCCGCTTCCAATTTTCAAGTTTTACTCAGTGCGGTTGTTCGTTCTTTTGGCCGGAAAAATTAGAACTATCTGTTGATTTATCCTTTACAGGTAACTACACAAATATTAACATACTCAGTCAAGTCTTCTGGTTATATATTTAATCACAAGGGGGGGGAGGGGTGAAATATGTTGTTTTAGCTGATGAAGACTAGGCTTACCGCTCCTTCATATATTGGTGGTTGTATCATAAGAATACGTGAACCCGGGACGCCAGCTTTCAGCAATGCTGCTACACAAGTGTAGGTATCCAGATTGTTACCATATACAAGTAACCTGTTACCATCTTTGGTCAACTCATTCATATCGATGGAAAAACTTGGAATGTTCTCCGTCAGATCACTCCCGGTGTTCATGTTGGTTAATTCCTGTTGCTTTTTGGCTCTATTTTTGTCCGCTTTTTTCCATTCCGGTACGTTCAATTCTTCGATGCTGAGGGTTGGCAAATAGGCTGTGCAAATCCAGTTGAGGACTTTTGTTGCATCCGGTAGATCATTCAACAGGAACAAATTGGACGGACGTCGAACAAGTGGATAATCCACTATGAATGTGTGATAAAGAAAACGGTTTTGACTTGTTACTTTACAATTTCTCTATACAAATACTAGTTTTGCATTAAAGCAAATTACATTTATTTGACCTGTTCTTTAAAACAAATGACGTCGAATTGACTTCGTATAAAGGTACGTAGTGTTTCATTTGTACGATTACTGCGTCATATCACCCGTAAAATACTCACATTTACATAAAAAGCATTTCAGATGAGTAGATATTCTTCCACTGGGGTTAGTGTTCATACAAAGTATACAAAAAGAAAACGTTTACCAAATTATATTTTGACGATGCTGTAAGAAAGCTAACGAGGAATGAGCAAACATTATGAGGTTAGTTGAACACCAATTGTTACTTTGGAGTTTTCATTATTTTCCGCTTGTTACGACTATAACGTGTGAGATAAAGAACTGATGAGCTGTGAGAAGATGATGTAAACGTAGATTTAAAGAAATGTCTGGTAATACCGGGATGTTGATAAATGGCGAAGACTTTTTGAAATTGATGGGATGGGCCAAAAAGAAACATGTTAATAGATTTGGCACTGCAATGGAAGTGATGAGAATCAATACAGACAAAAAAACGGTTCACTTGTAAAAAAAGAGAAAATTGAACGGGAAATGGAAAATTATGATATCTCTCATCAAACTCTTAGCGAACAGTAAAGCGGACGCGATTGTACGCAACTGTTGAAGAACAACTTTCGAAGGTGAAATTACGTTATTGTGGGTTTGAAGCAGCAGGTTAACAATGGACGCCAAATTTCAAATTTTAGAAAAATAGTCCGACCCGGTGATATCGCCAGGAAGCAGAGCTCAGATATACTTAGCAGATTTCGCGGTTGGTTTGAAAGGTGAGACAGTAAGTATTGCAAATTAATGAATAATCTTATTTTGCAGTCCTTCACCTTTTAAGGTAGTTATGCATAAGTGAGAATCACTGATGTTTTGCTGTCTATGGTGATGATGATGATGATGACGACCACAATCATGGCCTCTAAACAGGATAAGGTCATGTGTGTACATGTTTAATCAAGCAACACGCACCTAGCTCCGTTAGTTACGGTTTAGTGTTTATAAAATTTTTAAACCACAAGCACGAGATAGATTCAATAGGTTCTTTCGCAACTTATACAGATTGGACCGTAAGCTACCTTTTTCTGTCGGTCGTGAGCATGTCGTTATTTTGCGATTCACTCACACTCGGTTAATTTCGTTCCATTTTCTGACGAGACTGGTAGGCATAAAGCATATTACTGATCTAGATTGACGAAGCTGATGAACAACGTAGTCAGCGTGAAGTTGCTCTGACATTGTCTGCTTTTACTTTCCTCATATGCCTCTACAGAGATGACTCATATTTAGTGAGCAGCAAAATGAACGAATGAAGGTTACTTGCAAGAGCATATGAGAAATGATGGCTTGGTAACTAATTCACATTTACCACCGATCACGTGAGCGATCGGTATGGAGAAACAAACAACGGCGAATTTTTATTTTCAGAATGAGTAAGCGTTAATGCGTTCCCGAGGAAGTCGTTTAAAGTCGGTCAGAACATCGACAGCCTGTATGTTAATGAGGCGTGTAACATGGTTGATGAAAACCTTTATAGGACATGGGGAACAACGCAAGGGATGTTAGAACCAATTAGAACTGGTGGTTGGTTTGATTTTTCAGCAGATACCTCCTAGGAAATATGAGTGAAACAAAACGGATAGATGGTGCATATCCAATAGCTAGTTCCTACTGTGAATTGTTTGGCTGGTTTATTAAAAGCTACTTGATGATACTTATAGATACCAACTCATTTACTAGTTAGCCGTGCCGTTTATCTCTGACTCGTTGGCGTCTTTACAGCAGTGTTGATGTTACTGAACACATTTTCATAATTAGGGAACCACTTCCAGTATCCACAATTATCTCGACTAGATATGCTACAGAAATGCGATTAAATGCTGTTAGTCTACTTTCAGTCGCACTGTTTGGTTCTCACAGTAACTGGCAGATTCATACTGCACTCATATGCCTGAGTCTCGCCAGAGTAGACCTGCGGTGGTATGCCTTAGACTCTATTTGGCCAGGCTTGGGGACTACGACCGACGGACTACTTTGGGTTTTTCGGTCTTGCTTTCAGCTACCACAGCAGCTGTCAGACTTATTCAGATGGCTACCGCTGTAATACTTGAAATTGTCTGACTTATGTGAACGTTTGCTTAACGACAAGTGAAACCTACGCCAATGTGAGCGGATGGCTGATGCATCCACAGACAGACGACCGATTCGCCACAGCTGTTGTCCGTGTGCGTTCTAAATCTTACGAACACACTTACACGTTCAGTGCTCACCGCTTACGTGTTAGTCTGTGCCGAGTTAGACAGGCAGCTGGTTCCAGGAACGCTGGCCTAGTTTACTTCCTGCACCCAGTGGATATGTGTCCACTCCCTCCGTAAATGTCAAGTCCTGTGTTTCTCAGCCTATGCATATGTACATTAGCCGTGTCTTCCTGTTAGCCGTTTAAACCCAGAGCACTATACTGCAGCATCTCCGTTTGGCATCCAGACACACGAAGGTGATATGGAGAAATCTTAAACTGGGAGTTATCCCCCTTCGGACTGCCAGTGGCAATTAGTGATACGGTAAACGAGTTAGCTTCACACTGAGCGATTTTGTTATCGGAGTGAAAGTATGTCTCGTCATGATGTTAATTGGTGAGCCAGGATCTGATAACATAATTCACGCGACTTCAGTTTTTGTTAAAAACCATCACAACCATTCCGAGATAGCTTCTATCCATCAAGACGACACCGTCCAGCGTCAAACCCGATCCATGTTTAGCAGGCACGCCGATCAAATTATGGCTAATTAAGTAGTTGAGGATGTAACCGTTGTTTACATCACAGCATAAGCGTACATGAATATGGAAGTGTTTGTTAAATGAGTCCTAAATTAAGCCATATGGAATACCATGCAATCTCGCTTTAAGTAGTATACTTCTTCTTCATGCATGTGTCTTCCTTTGTTGTGAGCGAGTTTTCGCATTATTCGAGCTCCGTAAGTTTGCTGCCTCGAGCAGAGATCACTCGGTATTTATGGTCAAAGCAGTTAACTTTCTACATTGTTACAGGGTTTCGTTGTAACGCAGGTCGTTATAAACACGTTCGAATCTATCGTACTGGGATTCGGTATTTTGTAGGCTTAAGTGTTGTCAGCAGAGCAGCTCTGAACAACCTTGTCAGTGAACAAAACTGGGAAGCACATCATTTTTAGACTAGCAAATTTTATAGGCAACCAGGAATGACCTGGCTCAATGTGTACAATTGGGCATATCACGGAATCTCAGTATCAAAACTCTGCTCTTCAGCTGAACACGCGTCAGTGGCATTTACGGTATGTTTCAATTAGATCTATAAACGCAAGTAGGAAACGACAGCCTATTGGGTATGAGCTTACCCATTTTGTTGTATGACAGGCAGTTTCGTTGTGAGTAGTACACTAATCACAAGTAGTATGTTACCCACAGGCAACGTTCAGGAACAAAAGAGCAAGCTGCAAATGCCAGGAAGACGGAGGACAAGGAGAGACTATC
>JTDE01003227.1:21376-48465 GCA_014338405.1 Paragonimus skrjabini miyazakii | reverse complement strand
GTTGCCTGTGGGTAACATACTACTTGTGATTAGTATACTACTCACAACGAAACTGCCTGTCATACAACAATTTTACTACAGCATAAAACACACTAGTTCATCTGGAAAGAATTTTCCGTAGGCGAGCATTTTCTAGCAGTTACATTGGAATCCATTAAAACTCACACAAAAACTTGATATGTGCCGATGATTGAATAGGTAATTTTGGGTGGGCTTCAAAATATGCGACGATGACTTTGAACCAGTCGGTTTATCGGCATTCTGCAACAAAACTTGTCATGCACTGAGCCAACCGAAGATTTGAAGTCAAAGTGAGATTACCCGATGGTTACTGAGCTTTGTAGAGAGAATCACTGTGTATGTTACTTAATAGAGGTTCCGGACAACGACAGAATGACACACAAGCACTGATAATTGCCTTTAACTTTGTGAACTACTACTAAGTTTTAATAAAAGCGAAACTCAAATCTAATGCTACATGTCAAAGTGGGCCAGCTAAGAGACTATTCTGAATGTGATGGCTGTAATCAAGTGTGAGTGGTATTCAGTTAGAAATAATCAAAATCCTCTGACTCTTATTAATTGTGGAACAGTGTTCATGAATATGATGTAAAACAAAATGATGTTATTCAGTAACCACTAAGTTTTTGTGTTACAATAAGTGAAATGAAGACGTTTTGCACAGAGTTTACTTCAGTTCCTCATGACCTTGCCTGTGACCCGCGGTCCCACTTGAGTTGAACTTGGATGTTCTAGTATATTTTGGCTAGTACAACACTTGGTAAAATGCAGCTGAATATGTGAAAGAATAACTTGCGCACTGCAGCTCTTCTCTATTGTCCAAAGAGTGAAAAACAAATAGATGCTTGAGGCCATTTTCAGTGATGCACATGTTCATACTAGACGTTAGAAAGTTATAATTTACTCATGACTCATTTTCACTGTCCTTCTAATATACACTAGAGCTGGTGAATCGGTGTGAACGGCCAGAAGCACTTGACGAAAATGAACACAAAATTAGCTCACCACAATACTTTATACGAGCTAGATTTTACAGTAAGTGTAGTAAATTTAAGCAATATATACTTATCGGACAATACAGCAATTTTGTGGCTTCCAATTCTGTCTGTACCGTTTCTGATTTAGAGTGTGCTCACCAGAGTGATGTAGTTGATGCGTGGTACATTTTTCAGAACTGATCGTTTGCTTCAGGTGAGCTTCCTTCAGTTAATGCACGTTGCTAACATGAAAATATATTCTCTAGAACCTTACTGGAGTTTCAACTCTTGCAAAATGTGGTCTGCGTTCTAATGCAACCAGCCAAGTATTGATTAATTCGTATCAATTCGTTTCACTGCGTTAACTTAAACTGAGTAGTAATGAACACACTTTGAGGTTTCTGAAAGTTTGAGATGTAAACGTAGCTCGGATTATGCTAATCCAGCATACTATGCTATAATGTGTCAGAGTGGGAATTTTGAACCCATAATTTGATTGAAATTCCAATTCCAGAAAACGTTTCAATTTTCTCTACTGCTGGTAATCGCGTTATGATGAAACATTGTTTGAATTTGTTTGGGTAAGAATAAATTTCTCACTTGACATTCTGCGTATTGGTCTGAAGGGTATATCGTACGGCTTTTTGTTATCCGACAGTTCTTCACTCAGAGGACAAGTGATGTGGTACTGTAATCCTGGCGTAAGAATGAGGTAGTCGTAGTTTAATCGCTTGTTTTCATCCACGGTGATAAACTTGAATTTTCTGAAACCGGGAATAAATATGAGAATAAAGCATAGTCTTTGAACCAAACCATGACCAGCTCAGGTGATATTCAGCTGATTTTCATCATATCAGTTTGATGTTAATTTTCGAGTGAATACTATGGAATGCAATGATAAAACTTTCCACTTTTTAACTATGATTGAATTATGGTATAGTTTTTACTGGTGACATGTGTTGGATGTGGCTAATGATTCCGGTCACTAGCGTTTGCAAATGGTTTCACAGGCAGTTCCCTTCTTACCTACAGCACCTTCTTTTCTCATAGACTGCAAGCAATCAGTCATTGAGGTTGCACTACAAATCAGCTAGACATCTACCAGGAGTACAAGACGTCCACGGAGTTTTGAATATAGAGTTATCTCCATGAAAAAGAAAGTATAAAAAGCAGGGAAAGTAGCTTGCCTATTCTTTCATAGGTATAGTGACCACCACATCTTGGTCTAGTGACCGAATATCGGAACTGCAGTTCTAAAGTCTAATCATACGCCGTGGGTTCGATTCCTCAGTATTCGTTGTGCTGATGAGACTGACATAGAACGATGCCGCCGTTTACTACTTCGTTGTTTGAAGCATAAGAAGTGCCTGTATTAGTCAAACGTTCCTTTTAACTCGCATGAGCAGGAATTTAGAAAAACTACTGGGCATATACTTAACTTTTTGTTGGTCGTCCCTATAACTGTTCACTCAAATGAGTTTGAAGCAGACACTTTTTCGTTATCATCACATATAATCGTTGAACTTGATGTCACCTCTTTACTCATAAGCTAAGTTCGAGTCAATTTTGGGCTGACTCAGAGAAATGTTGTAGAGAAAATAGTGATACATTCAAGTCAGCTAATAGTTCAGAAGTTCGTTTTAGACGATTATTGCTAGGAAGTTAATATTCTATACAGTATTGTTGTCTTTAATGTTTTTACTGCAGACTACTTTCCTTCAAATAATACGCAACGTATTTCATGTGGTTTGGATTAACTGGACGGAAAATCCACAGCTTATGAACAGTTGATTCGTACCAAAATCAAAAACCGTAAATCGTAATTTACAGATGTAAGCTATAAATGGATTAAGTAATCACTTATAAACCCTGCACATCCTAAACGTGCCAGTCCATGTGAACTTTTAATTAGCATGACTTAGTTAATAAAAGGTTCCTTCCAAGTATACCAAGGTTATGAGGGCGAGTAAGAAGTCCCTTCCTTTAACCACAGTCTACAAATTAATCAATATATTGTTGAGACGTATAAGCCACAGTTCTGATATGGTCAACTCTTACCACAGTTTACATATGAATATTCATATCCACATGCAGGTCATGCTTTAGGGTGCCGTGATTAGATCCACGGTTTGTTGCTAGTGCGCCCGCGCTGGGTGTGACCTGATGCATGTAGTATTCGTCTGTTCGCTTGCGTCTCTCTATCGTGTCATATTGTCTATTCTTTTTTCCATTAATCAATCGTCTCACGTTTTTTTGCAACGGCCTTAGGAGTTGCGCATGTACTTTCGGTACGTTCAACATGACCTAGGAACCGGGTCCTGAGCTAGACGGAACAAGAACGGAAAACCTTACATAGCCGAAGGACTCCGACAAACTCCGTGTACCGACGGGAACCTCGAAATTTAAGGAAGAAGTTTTACAGTTAATGGTTACACGAGTGAATATGATGTGTATTATAGTTGTGGACACCCAACAGTGATAGTCTGACTAGTCTGGCTCACATTACTCCAACGTCTGCGGTCAACAACCACGCCTATTCTTGTTTTGTATCAGAATCGCTTAGTCACTTCCGATGAGTCCACTAAAATTGTAAACAATGGGATAGCTCAGCGGGGCTGATTTAATCATTTACGCACTAGCTTAATGTTAAATGATGTAGGAAATTATTACCTTCTGCGAAATTGACGTCGTTAAAAGAGACTGATGATTGAGTGAGCTATCGCAAACTCCATGACGGGTATAACTTAATCACAGAACAGGCATGCTGGCCAAATCGTAATAAGCAGGGCATCATCTATAATTAAAAATGGATGCGATACCTCTCTACGACGTCTGCAAACAACTACTGTGAAGTAAGTTACCAATGACATCGTCTAACAGTAGTTTTATTACGCCCGATTCTCGTCTTTGCTCTAACATGTTACAACGAAAGGCAATAAAGAACCACTGATTAAACAATTTACGCACCAACCGATTGGTTAGACGATTAACAAATGGACATCAGTGTGTTTTGGAGAAGATGATCGCTGAATACACCAAAAGTTACATTGTAATTCTTACTGAAGGAATATGAGGAGTATCAGAGGTTTTACATGTATGTGCTCTCAGAGACAGTGTCATCCAACAACAATCAAATACGGATAGAATGGAACAAGATGTACGGTTTGAACCACTCATAAAAATGTTGGGCAAAACACAGCGTCATGACTATTGCATAGAAGTAGACGATACTGGACACATTCTTCACTTGACTTGCACATAATGAATTTTGGCGATACTTAACCTTATGGTGGTAGTTAATTAGAACCAGTTGTTGGATTAGCAATGTTAGCTGAACTTCTCCACTTCTGTGTATAACGGTTATTGATGAGTAGTCGGGGATTTGGTTAATTTCAATTTGAACATCACCCACAATTGACCACAGCTGTCGCATCCCCATAGATTTTCCAGTCGGCCCCTTTCAAAAAAAACGCTAGACTCGAGTTTTGCTCTCATTAGACCTCGTCAGTAGTGCATATCATCGCCACTGCCGGGACTTGAACTACGGGCATGCTGTTCATGAGGCAACCGTGTTTACCACTGTGCCATTGACCTCACGTTAGGCACGACTGAATTATCGTATGTGAACGCTCAACCACTTTCGCTTGTGCTCGAAAAACAGGGCGTAAATCAATTATTCTGCAGATCATAACCATATTATCCAAAAAAGACGTATCGTGATGTAATTTCACCTGTAGCATCAAGATCAGCTCTATCAAAACGCATCTTACTGGATATATCGTGTGATTATTGGAGCAGTATTGGTGAGCTCTGAAAAATGTGGACTTGAAAAGAAGTGCATTTCGAGAGACCCAGAGAACATACGAATTAATCCGAGGAAAAAGTAATACCATGACAGAAAGCTGGTACATTCAGTTACAGATTTCCTTGGCTACCACTTGAGTTCAACTTAGATTTAATATACACGTTCGAACGCTAAATGTGACCTCAATGAATGTGTTCATTTCTTAGCGCTAAACGTTGCCACGGCTCACCAGTGTACATTGACTGAACTCGTCAGCATACGTAATAATCTGTCATTCATACCACGCTCTGTTTGTTCATAGCCGCTGCCTCCAAAATTTACTTAGTTCAAGACAGTTTGCATAAGGGCACTCAACAAACTGTTACTGTCACTCGCACACTGTTGTGACACTGCAAACCATACGAGCCCAGCCGGTTTCATATCGACTTAACGAACTGCACTCACTGCCATAAGTATGACCGAAATCACACGAACTTTCACCTCGGTTGGTCTAAAGGAACTAGCAAAACCAGGCGTTCAACAGTGCACCTGTGTCTAATATGTACACTTTTTCAAGAGGTGAAGATCCCGAACTAATCTAACACCTAAATGGTGATATCTAGTCCTGCAAAATTTAATGCAAACATTGGTGGTGTGTAACAAAACCAAGCACACGCAATTGCGATCAATAAAACAAACAGCCAAATGTGCCGGCCTAATAAGGCATTTACAAGTGCGAATACTAAACATTCTACTTTGGAGGAAACTACCACCATCTATAAACACGGAAGAAGTTGATTCGATTACAGATTACACAACCAGCGGACAGCACGATGATATTGCGGTTCAAGGACAGCATGTCAACGACCGTGCATCAAGTAGACATAACACTGGAGTTAGTTGACTTCACAAACAATAATCAATAAAATTGCAATGTAAATTCAAGTCCTGACCGCTGTTTTTCTGAAGCAGTACTTTGTCTGCATTAGGATGCTCGGTGCTGGTTAACATGTCGAACAAGTAGGTTTATCGTTGTATATCGTTAAGCAAGACATTCTGTTGTTTCAGTCTCATATTCCACTTCAAGAGGTCAGCGTAACTTCACTTTCGAGCCCCGTTGACCAGTCTGGTTGGAGACTAATAAACAAACACAGGCATGTTGTAACCACGATTAGATTGGTGCACAGACAAGTTTGTCTCATCCAGTTTTATAACGTAACCCGATGTGGCCGAAGCACCTTCTTGGTCAGAAAGACAAGGTCGTGCTTGTTAATCGTTATACTCTCGGTGGGCTCAAGGTGGAATACATTAACCTTCCTCATTCCATCGATGAAACAGGTGATCATATGGTTAATTACTTCAACGATTTCGGCTTGGTGGTTTCGCTTGCGTCGACGTGGTAATTCTCCGTTCTGATGTTGAGTTCATCTGGATTGAAAACAGATTAATTTGACAATTAACAGGCAGAATGTTTGATTTCCTGATTGGAAACCTGTCATCTCTTGGTGCAACTCCATAAGGTATATTGCTTTTATCGTTCAGTTATTGAACGTCCCATAACTCAACTGCTTGTACTGGTGCTGTCTCACGTAAACAAAAACCTCACTATTAGACATTAGAATTCCTAACCTGCATTCACGTATCGTTATAAAGAGTGGGATAAAACACATTTCTGACTTCGAAGGGCAACGCTTTTATAGTTTTTCCTGTACTCCTTTATTCTCTGTTATCACTAGAAACCAATTCCAATTGTTCGTAAAGTTCGCGTAACTCATATTAAAAATTAGGGTAAGGTTGTTAAGATCTATCGGTGGACAGGAGTGGCCAGAAATCATCAAGACATTCGTTTTTATTTATCTGCGTAGACACAACCCATTTTAGGGTGACAGTATGTTAGTAAACAATGAGGTTAATTTGATGGTTTCTATTTTAGACATTTTCTGGACCAGTTAGTCATATGGCTTACACCCTGGAAATCACCGATTCGATTTTTCATCCTGCTATCTCCGTCTGACGAGTTTATGCACAAGCTAAATTAGCCGTGAAGGTAAGTAACGTGCAAATCTTATGAATATACCAGCAACTTCTTGTCAATGTAACATATAAATAGGTTACCACCCTGACACTCACCTATCGATGGCGGTCAGCTTGCCACGGACTACGTGAACGCAATGTCGCAGAGCGTATTGTCCAAGGACCTCCGACGAAAAACATTGACTGCGAGAAGGAGAAGAAGGAGGAGAGTGACAAACTGCAGGCAATTGACGTGTAACTCTAACCACAACAGTGAGGTTTGTAATCAGACCGGCAAAAACAATCGATCTTTCAGTGATGAAAAGAGGCAGTTCGAAATCTTGCTTCCTCCTGTTTGTTTGTTTAACAGTGGCGAACTTCCAGAACGTTTTACAACAAACTGCATTTGCGTGAAATGTATTTCTGTTCAGGCATCAAACCAACTTTCAATTGTCGTCTTTATGTGGCATCAACTGATCTTCAGGTTCCACCTGAAGAACTATTTGTGCAAGTCACTATGATTCAACTAGAATATGTATTACTCTCTAGTCCTGAATGTTAACTGGTCAAGAACTAAATAAAAATTCTAAATCGCCATAAGCAATTACTTTTAAACATTCCCGTGATGTATCTGACTGAATACCAATGTGGTGAAAGCGACTGACTAAACCATAATAATCGCAATCAGTTATAAAGAAAAGTACACGAAATCGAAGCTTGGAACAAACTATCAACGGAGAAATGGAATTTCCTACATCTGCAGACAATGTCGCCAACTTCGCACTACGATGGATATGTTGTACGAGTGAGTTATTTCCCGTCAGACTGATTTAGAGTACATGAAATATCATTCAGTGCATTCATTAAACAATTTTGCTGCAGTCTTCTTCCTCGAACCACATCAATAGTTGGGTTGGAAAGATTAGAAAAAGAGCTTTTCTTGGGCACTCCCTGTTTGATAACTGATGTTTGGATAACTGACCACAGATCCATGATTTGTTCTTACAAATGCGACTGGTTGTATTGTGATTAGGATAGCGGTTCCATACGATTGGTGGTATCGGTTTCCGATTAACTTGTCACTTTGGCCGAAGCCAAATGAAACCTAGGTAAAGCAATTGCCACTAATTGATTAGGTTGTTACATTTGTTATTCCAGTTACAAACCACGTATTCAGTGGAAACCTGAAGGACAAACACTTAGATAGGAGGTCACACAGTCTTTTGCGGTCTAGCAGGCCAATACTAGTTAGCTAGGCGGTGGGCTTGTAAAAAAGTGATATGGCTATCTCTCGGAAATGAAAAATGAAAAAATCCAATGATATACAGACTAAGAAGAAAGCTGTTGAAAATGTAAGGCAATAAGTAGTTCACCGCAATCGGCAAAATAGAAGAAAAGGCAGAAAGCCACAATTGTTCAGTCTTCTAAAGAAAAGAACTGGTGACTTAAAAAACGACTGTATTCGTTGGTTCAGACGAACAAAAAATGGACATAGCAGACGTAACTTCCTTACGTCTAAGATACTCATCGTCTCTTTACTGACGGTGTATTGTGAATATGCTGAAGATCTAACGATCCAAGACGCCAGTGTATTTGCGGCAGCATTCTTCGTAACGCCATATAATCATGTCAGTACAATTCATGGCGCTTAAAGTTCATTTAGCTACCGCGCACTACATTGTACGACTTCGCAACTGTTGCTCACTGAACCGTCGGACGCCCGTCCTGATCGTATTCATCCAGATGGGTAACATCCTTGTCTCACGGCTTCTGGTCATCAGGATTTCGTTTCTCTGACTGCACTCGGCATTGGAATTCGTCCGTCGCCCGTCCTACAGGTGTGTTCCAATAAAACAAATAGATTAAGCGTCAGCACGGTCTCAATCTCGTTCATGTTCGTTCGTCGAAGTGCCTGAGTGTTCAGGATTGTCCGACCACCAAATACCCAAGACACGTCGTAGACACTGCAGTTGGAACTAGTCTAGATAACGAAATTACCATTAACACAGTGCCCAAGTTTTACTGTCGTACAACAGCGGGGACAACATCACCAAGTAGTAGAGGAACAGCTCACTTTTCATCTAAAAGCTGCAATTCTTCCAGACGCGTCCATCAGGACGTTGGAAACCAGCGTGAGACTTCGTTACAACAGCTCGCAATTCGTGGTCCATGAATAGATCCACTGACAGACTGTTAAGCAAGTGGTAGAAGAACGGTGTGCAACTATCCACAATGGCACTATTGATGTGCACTGCGACAGTAAGTACAGCACCTCCACCTGAAGAATGATGAAAGTAATAAAATGTCTTGTCAGTGTGGTATCCAAACCAAATCCTAACGCCGTAGTCACGAAATCCACGACCAGACATTGGGGTTACTGTTCGCCGTTTACGAGTAACGCACTATTACCTACAAATAACAGCATACGCACTGTCGAATTACGTAGAAGACATTTGGCATCGTTAGGTCAAATATCCACCAACCGATCATCCGTGCGGTTTTCAACCTCGACACCATCATTAGAGATCTGAAGCCGATTCACATGACTGCACTTTCGAATTCTCACCTGCACACAACGTTATGAATTGATGAATTCACCTGTACATCCAAATTCATCAGGACCCGTCGGTAATGCCTCGCGGCTCAGGGAACCAAACACCTAAGGGAAATCCGAGGAGAAGACACACAACGGTTGTTTGTATCCATGACATTTCTTCTGGATCTATCAAGCAGCGAACACCATGTCGATCGTACTGCGACCCGTCTGAAGTTCGCAAAGTCCCTCGAAAACGTTGGTCTGCAGACATTCCACTTTGAGTAGGTTAAGCAGGATTCTAGTTAGCATATTGCTAACGCAAACCAGCAAACTGATCTCCCGAAAACTGTCGATGCTATGCTTGTTGCCTTTAACTTTAAACAGAAGTATGTTGAAGACATCCTTCAACTGTTAACGTACGGCTCCCTGCTTCCAGAGACAACAAACTTGCCGGGGCAAACCAAATTCCGTGTGAAGAGAACAAATGATGACCTGAAATAGAGGAGTGAAATAATTCATCACGGGGTTGACCATTGTAGATCGGATTCGGCAACTGGGCTGGATACCTCGTGACTTGCAGAGTCGGCGGCTGCAGAAGTTAGGTGAGATGGGGACCAGCTGGGCTTAGTAACATAAACGTTGTCGTTGTTTGGTCAGGTGATCTGTGAGGTAATTGGAATTAGTGACGTGGAGCAGTGAATGCCATAATGAAACTATCTTGTTGATGTCGCCTCATTTTCACATATAGCTTGGTTGTTTGTTTGTAAGTTGTAGGCAGCTTGGTATTTGAAAATAGACTTAGTTATATTTAATAGTTAGCTACCTTTCCCTTCGCTTCTTGGCGAGGGCCTGTTACTTTCTTTATGGATGTATGGCAGTTAATCATAAATGAGAACCACTGATTTATTGCTGTCTATGGAAATTACGACGATAGTCAGCTGTCCAGTGGCCTTCTCCATCTCTTCTATATCAGAAGCGAGACCGGCTGAACCGTTGACATCCTGCTCTGGCATGTTAATCACAGTCGCCCAGTCAATGTTTACCGGCCTGTCCAGTAAGCTACCGAAATGCCTGCGTCAGACTTTCATTAGGTCCCCTGGTTGAGTGTATTAGTAGATTGGACGGCCGGAACAACAATTGGCTTAAGCGACTCGTAGAATTTTGTGTTGTAGGCAGTCATATTAGCCCTGCATCAACTCACCCTTATTTATCCACCGTTTTTCCTTGATTCCGCCAGGCCACTCATTGAGCTGACGACGAACACTCCAAAACGTAGCTCTTTGTCTTCATTAGCCGAGTCCTTTGAGAAAAAGCATATGCTACATTTTTCTCTCGCATCAAACTGCAGATAACTGCATTGATGTTAATGAACCAGTCCGGGTATTCTTGTTTCTGCATGGTGATTGGTTTGTTGACTACTGTTGTGATGTGTTACTTAAAGTATTGCCACATACCACCAGTGATGTTGGATACGACGGGTGGCAACTGTACACTAAGTGACGGTTCTCCTCCTTGAGTTCCGTCAGCGCTTAGCATTCAGTTTCCGCCGCCATCCAGCTGATCTGCAATAAACAGGCTTGTAGACATGGGGAAACAACTTGGTCTTGATCCGCGTTACATTCAGCTCTGTGCATCACTCGCGTGGTGCGTACTTCGCAAATATCGGGCTCTCCTGCGATCACATAATCAAGCAAATGGCGATGACCGCTTCATGAATGATTCCAGATTATGATAGGGTGGTGGTGAGAGACAACTTGTGAGTAGCACACGGATGATGCAGACGATCAACGTTTTCATAGCTTGCACCAATGCCGTGGGGTTCAAGGACTCTTAGCTATGCTGCTGAGTTGCTCCCAACTAGCGCACTGAATTCACCCAGAACAAACACGCTGTCAAACACCGATACCAAGCGGACTGTGCCGGACAGCTGACCATAGCTCTGGTTCTTTATATCTTATCTTGTGTATCTTAAGCTACATAAAGCTTCTGAGAATTAATGTTAGATTTTCGACTGTACATTGTAATTTGCCGGCGGTCGCGATCAACGGTACGGCGATCAGAATACTCTTTGTTTAATAATACCTCTTCTAACCTCCCTTCCGTAAGCCGAGGACATCAGTGCTGCAATTATAAATGTAGTTCTGCCGTATACTCATGGACTCGTGAATCAACGAATAAAAATCCCCTAAGTAGTCAGTTGTGGCATACAAACCTACAAGCATAACTCCTTTTTGTTTGAGTGCCTCTCGATTGCCTATCTGATATGGCTGAACCCAGAATGGCTGAAGTTCTAGGAAAAATAGCCTTCCGGAGCAAAATAGCACACGTGTCTGACTACCACGCCAAACTTGTAACTCATCAACGCATTCATGTCCACACACAAACACAGTTGGTCGCTAAAGTCGCTTTTTGGTGTATTATTCTCTGACTATCTCATGACCCACATGATAAAAAACATTTATGAGGTTGTGAGTAAGTGTATCTGATCGCACACATGATAGCTTTTTGACCAATAAAAGATATTCAGCTTTCGTTCTGCCACCAAATCTATTGAGTAACATATAACTTTAATCAATTAAAATCGGGTAGTAAATTGTAGTCACTGCTTAGGGTGCACAACGTTGTTTTATTTTAGTTACACATACATATTTAATCCAAGTCTGAGAGAAAACTTGAATGCTGTCTGAAGATTACGGGCCAAACGTGATTGTATATGAAAAAGCAAAAAATCTGAGCGAGGTCTAGACTGCTAACACTGAATCCACGTTTTACCCGCGTTGCATTGCACACAGTGTGACCTCCTCTGGTTATTCTTTGTTTGTTTGTTAGTACGAGGTATATATATTAGTCCAATTATTGGTAGCTACGTCGGTATGTGTAATATCCCGATCACAGGGTTTAACTTGTGGTCATAGCTAACGTTACCTCAAACCCTCATTGTCTTTGAACTCAACTAAAAGTATGGAATGAACAAACTGGTACCAAACCAGATGCTCATTTCTTTGTCCTCTTAACACACATTATGGGATAACAATTATGCTGTTCATCTAGTCACATCCGGTGAGTACAATCATGACGCGTTGAGCGTTGATTGGGCAAATGTAAAATGTCCTATCCATCGTAAACTTTTGAGTGAAATTACTTCACATAAAGAGCCGTTCACAAATCCACATGGTCAGGCATTGTTTATTTATTTATTTGTTGAAAACGGTAAGTGTCAACAACAACAACTTAGCATACTCACTCTGTACTTAGAAATTTGGACGCAAGATCATCAGGTTTGTTTAGCGTATTACCGGGCATTCCATTCGGAGACAGCAGTACCAGGTTTGTGAAGCGTATATAAGAGCTAAAACGATACAACATATTGGGTATTGGTCTAGTAAATCGTTATCAAGCAAAACATCATTTACACTTGATTGCCTTATGTACAAAATTGACCTATCTGTGAACGGAACTTCTGAACTTCACAACAGCTAGTGCAGGACAACATAGTCATCTTTTAACACAGCAGTCCCTTCGACAGTGGTACTCTTCGGGTCGGTATTAAGTTTTCCGTGTAGAGGGTGGTCCCATCTCTTCTAAGGTTAAAATGTTTGATACGGAATAGACTGAACTTTCTAAAGAAATAGCTCTTGCTAGAATGTAGTTTTACATGGTATTGCATACGTTCATGTCATTTATGATTCACCTCATTTGAGCATAACACACATTTTGGCCAGGGAACAATCTGCGCTAAAACAATAGCGTATTACTGTTTGAATGCAGTTAGGGCAGCGAAAATAACAGTTATTCCATATGTGACTGGCGACATCCATCATGTCACAGAATTAATCATTAAAAAGTTTCCAGTGTTTTCTGAGAAAAATTAAAAGTCACTTCATTGTGAAACCCAGAGGTGTAACACATTGAATTTTGAATCTACGATACGTTTTAAATTTCAACGTTATGGTCGCTGAAGGCATTTCTTCAAGCTACTGACACTCAAATAATATTCTTTGCACAGGATATACCATGGTTTCCTTCTCCAGAAAGCAACACGTCAAAAGTAATAACTACGTTTAGTTAACGAGTGGTCTTTTGCTGGTGCTTTTGTAACAATTGTTTGGCATACATCTCTTTCGGAAAGTGATTCAGCCTGTTCCAAAAACGAAGTTATTTGATGTCAAGCTTTCCTCCGTCACTCTAACTGGTGTTCTTAAGAGACTTTTTCGGTGTTCTATACATTAATTTCTGGTATTTATACAGCGGAAGCAACTTGCAAGGCAGGAGCGTCCGTAGATGGAACAGACTGCCACTCAAAGTTGTCATCTACCTTGAATAGCAACTAACTAAGTTGCCAAGTCATGCAAAAGTGATTGAGCGTTTACGTGTGATACTTCGGTCGTACCCAATATGGGGTCAACGGCGCAGTGGTCAACACAGTTGCCTCATAAAATCGTGGCCGGAGTTCTAGTCCCGGCCATGGCAAAGATATGCACTACTGACCAGCTCTAATGACAGCCAAACTCGAGTCTAGTGCTTCTTTACGAAAGGGGCCGACTGGAAAGTCTATGGGGATGCGACAGCTGCGATCAATTGTCGGTGATGTTCAACTTGAAATGTTAAGTCATTGTCGGACATTCATTAGCCTACCGACCTAACATCTCTGATGAAAGAGTGCGTGGGGTCGGACACAGACGTGTAGGAGTAACAGTATATGAATATCATTGTATAGCAAGCTGTCCAAAACAGTGGCCATATCTGACAACATATGTCGCTGTTTCTGGTTTTAAATTGTCTCCAATATTACGACGGCTTCATCCGCATCATAATCAACCACGTTTCGCTACGTACACTACCCAAAAGATATAAGGAGTTGTAATAAGCTTAGAAGGGCCTAAATCAACTTTGAAATATCACTGGTGTGTATATAAGGTATGAACTGGATAAGTATTGTTAGAAAATAATGGGAGCCTGAAATCAGGCCGTGTGTCACATTAATTCAGCTAACATCCTCTGCCTTACTTTTAGGACTTCTCATTTGAGCTCACCATGTGGCTAAAGTCATTAGAAACGACAGACCAGTGGTAGATGCACCTACAACAATGATGCGGGCGTTGATGTGAACCTTGGGTTCTGCAAACAATCTGGCTGTTCCGATGAACAGAGCCGGAGGTACCTCCTGTTTCACAAGCACACGTTCCTCCGGCATCTTTTCGCCTAACAACTCCTTTGGAGGATACACAATTTGTTGCCTGGGCCGAACGATGCAGAATTTGGACAGACAAGTGTTGAGCGTGGTTCTGTTATAGAACTGGACAAAAACAAGAAAGAAAACACAACATGAAGTTAAAATAACTGAGTGTTGGACTAGAATCAGTTCGATTTAGTTGTCAAATATAGGATTGCAGAAAAAATGCATATTTAAAAGGCAAGTGCATTTAGTCTAAAATGCATTCGGACGAATGATGATTTGATTGTTTGTGTAGTGATCTGATGAATTGTTCAATCATATGTAGTCAGATGTCCTGAAAGGTGTGCAAATAATCGGTGATTTGGCCCATCCACTGTTTTAGTCCTGGCTTCTCTCACGTTTGTTTTTTACTCTTCTTTTCTTCATATTTATTAATAATTCAAAGTAAACTGAACAGTCTAGTCGTATAAGCACAATAGTTATTTTATTGTTCTCGCAGTGTTTTCATGGAAACTACTCTGAATCACATGGATATATGGTACGAATCCCGTTAGTAAGACTACTCTTTTATTTCATTAGCCAAACCCACTTATGAGAGTGAACGTCACGTGGTGCAAAAGCTTGAAGAGTATCCTTAGCTTAACTCATCGAACATTGTGTTTGAGTAACATAACATCCGTTTCACAGGTATTACGAAACTTTCTAGTCAGCAAAATGTACCTTCATAATGCAATTTTACCCAGTACTGGTAAATATCCTCTGTTCATTCAAAAAACTTACCTCATTCGGACAATAAGGTGGGAAAACTCGATAGTAGAGGCATGTTTTGTTGGCCTGACGTAACACTTCGCGTAAAAACACCGAACGTCGACAGTAATAGTTCACCGCTAGTACGCAGTGATAGATGGTAGCATGTTCACTTAGGGCATGATGTCCATAGTAGATAAAGGCTTCAATGTCATAGTGTGCCCGGAGCCATTCAATATCCTGTTGGGCAGACAAACAAACTAGAAAATGAGTGTAACAATAAAGATTTTTGCCAGATAACTTAGAAATACCTCGCAATTAATTATCGATTTCAGTCCACAATTGTACGAATTATAACCAAACGTAATAGTTAATACAGTTTATGTTTCTTTCATAACGTCCATACTAAATTACTGGGTGCATTAAAACTGCACCATGGTGGTTACTGTAGTAACTAAACGGTTACAGACGGAAGTGATTGACGGCTGCAAATCTACTGCACAAATTCATGTGATTGTTGAACTTACAGATCACTGGGTATAGATAACACAGCCTTCAATTTCTAGTTTGGGGGCTCGTTTTACGGACAAATCCAGTCGCGGAACAAAAGTTGAAAAACCACGCCTAATGTGACTCCTACCCTTCATGGGTTCAAAAAACTTTACTACCCCATTTAGCAAATGAAACCGATACCCGACACATGTGTCGTACGACATCCAGACAGCCCACAGTAGCTTGCTGACAGTTTAAAACCTTTATGCAAACAGCCATGTAACACTGCCGAGTGTGAAGATCCCATAAAAGACCAGAATGTCAACCATAAACCCCTGTGCTCTTCCGGTTCCACAGTGTAGTAAGAAAGCGTCCAACTAGATAACTTGTTGACAACTTGGGCGAATTCGTTTATCTGCATGAGATTGTGTTACCGATTGTGACTGGGTCTTTTTGATGCATATTATGGCGGGTTTTGGGATGCTACTTCAGTCCACTTTCAACCGAACTATTTATGAGGAAGCTTAAGCGCAACCATATAAAAGTCCCCACTGAGAGTTTACATTTTGTAATCGTTGTGTACACGATGTATTTATGATATTGGAAGGGTGACATGATATTTATATGCCTCTGTACACAGCATTCTACACCGTTCGGGTTACCCACTGAAATACGGCGGATTTCCCTTTCTGTAAGTTGGGTTGACCTGGCAACACGTTGTGCTGACCTGTCGACACGAAGCCAGTACTGAAAGTTCAAGAACTTTTCATTTGGAACTGGGAATACCGTTACTTATTGCCTCGAAGTTAAAAACGTGTTAAACCGACGCTATGTGACAGACCTTTGTGTGATTGCTAACACTCTAAGTGTTGCTTTATGACAATTTAAAATGAAAGACTACAAGGTCTTCTTATTTTCTGAAGTCATAGGTAACTCGTATGTACAGTATTTATCCGAAAACTCGATTTAGTAGCTAAAGCACCAACGGTAAACCGTTTGACTCGCTGCAGTTCAACTGTTAAGCTGCGCGATTATCATCTAGGTTCGCTTGTCCATGAAACAAAAGCATGAGTGCATATCTAACATGCGTTTGAATGCTTTTCACCGATTGCATTATAGCGGAACACATTCTGCACGCATCTTAACAAACGAATGTGGCCATTATCCAGTATGGTTTCGGAATGGAATTGTGAGTCCCGTAGTAAGTACCCTTGTCGAACACGTGCCAGAAACTTAGTCAGTCAGTCATAGTCATCTGCATTGTTTCTACCGGACAGTTAAAGCTAATACAGCACCGAAACATTATGATAACTCAAGCGACAATGATAAGACTGTAACATTTTGCAATAATTTGACATGAATTTCGTTCAGTCCTTCAGGCTTACTTGTTTCCACTCGTTTATACGCCAGCGTTTATATCACGCATACTGCACTAAGTCTGACAGTGTCAAAATCAATTTACTGGTGACTGACTTGCTTTTATTACATTCCCGTCATTGAACAGTACTTGATTCGTTGCTAGTAACAATTGCTACTTATTAATTAGCCCTACATATATATATATATATATTGACCCCAAGGTTGCCTTCCCAAACACATGCTTGCTACCTTGTATAGCCATACGTGTACGCAAAAGTTCTAGGCAAAAACAGAGTGCGCCTAAATTTTAGTAGATAAAATTCTTCCATTAAGAACCCAGCACATGAACACCAATAGCCAAAAGCTGAGCGATTCTCAGGTGCCCTCAGCTATGCGATTATATTATACAGTAACTTACTTGGATGGTATAAAGGTGATTTGAATATCTGGGTAAGTGCGAGCTCCGCAAACTGCCACACACTAGGCTCAGTGATGTTGACTACTTACCTAACCAACACCCCTAACACTTTTACTATAAACCAGTTCGTTTTTTCCACAAATCTGAGTACTGCATGCAGAACATGAAATGTGCAAAGAGAATTCATTATTCAGTATGGATTCAGCTCGACATAGTGTGAAGGCAGTTATGTGTATAACAAATTTTGCGATTACCTTCCACAACTATTATGAAATTTAGAAGAGATCCAATTGTTAAAAATCTGTACTTCGGTTGGATTCACACCAGCGATAGAAACACCATGCCAACTGTTCTATCAGCTGAGCTGCGAAGGCATGTCGGAAGCTCAGAAATTTCACATTTGGCTTACGGTGTGACTTTGTAGCTCATCTGATAGAGCATTTGCCGCGTTTGGGCATGATGTTTCTGTCGCTTTTTTGACTCCAGTCGGTGTGCAGATTTTTCATAATTGGGTCTTTTCTAGATTATCAGATCTACCAAACCACTTATCAGTATTCTGAGATTATAAATTCCTATCGGACCTCAAATACATGTACGTTAATTTCACTTACTTTTTCATCCCTCATGATGATCAATCCAATAACTTTGTTCATCGACTCTGCGACAAAACTTGTAATGACAGAGCCGTCCTAAAATTAAAAAAATATACATTGCTGATCTCACGAGATTTCCTTCCACTAAATGAATCCGGCAGACACAAATTGATAAAAAAACCTCCCTCGAATCAGACTTGAAAAATCAAGTACTTAGTTGTGTGCTACACATGTATGCAAATGGCCCGCTACGCAGTCTGTAGATATAGCTGTATAGATCATGGCATCTGCACTAGTGAAGTTCATTATACTTGTTGATAGGTTGCAAAGTACTCGCACCAACTATGATAAAAATGCTATCATAGGTTCAGGCATTATGTTTAACATATTTCAACTAATAAAGTGAGAATACCACATTGTTCACTGTGGTCATGAGACAGACCAGAAGGGACTGTGGCTATAGTGGCGACGGATTTCAACAGAAATGAAGACAAATTTAAAAGAATAATTTATCAAGAAAGATAGTTTACAATAAAAAAAGACTAGACGGAAGAGCATGATATGGTGACACATACGCCACTGACCGCGGCATATTTTCATCCGGGATAGCTTTTCTAGTTATGTGATCGCGAGCAAGATTAAACGTCCGAGGTTTCACTCGCTTAGGGTGATACTCGTTAGAAGTTTGAGTATTTGCCCTAGAAAGATCAGTCGTTATCTTCGTCAGTGGTTTCCAACAAAATGAAACGTCTACAACATAGAAAGCACTACACAACCTCCATAAACTGGAATTAGCCCGAAACCTCTTTTACAAGTAACACTCCTAAGACGCTTACCCCGATGACAGAGAAATTGCCTGATATGTCGGTGCAGTTATTAGAAGCACAAGTTTGAGACAATGTACACGGTAATCCAACTTGAAAGCACCAACAATTCCTTGATCGAGTGGTATACGGATGCCCTACGTTATCAACAGACAGCAAGATTGCTCACTGTGCATGTCGCATTCCGTCACTGAAGGTGGCGAACCATTCTTTCAAGAGCCACCAGGTTATTCGACTTTTTTAATCAGAATGGTGCGATTATACCTTATTGGTGGTCTTAGAATTGTCAAAACCTCATTCAAACAGTCAATTAACACTTTAGGATGGATCCTTAGTCGACTAACATATATATACGACGCTGTAGCATTTGTGCACACATGCATTATATGCAGTCAATTAGCCGGGTCATTTACGCAGTACGCATGTCGCGTTAGTTTTGTGGAAGATTTTAAATAAACTTCAAAATAAACGACCATTTTTGAAACACACAGAACAAAGCGCTTTTGTTTACCGCGCTGAAATTTTAAGCAGACCATTTGCTTAGCGGCACTAACAGGGAGGTTGATTATCATGTTCTATTGATTTCTACGTCACCAAAATGGTGCTTATAGTGAAATAATGCTGAGTGACAGGTTATCACAAACGTAGATTTTAATGAACTAGATTAGACTAAAATGTAGTGAACCAAACAAGAGTAGAATTTATTACTGATATCCTGCTATTCTTTTTACTTTAGAGCTGATTTACTATTGAACCTCACACAAACGTTTTCAGTATGATCACTAAATAAGCGTTCCAGATTGTATCTGAATGTTTAAACAAACGCAAATCACAAGACCAAAACCATCATCACCGGTACAAAGTGAAGTATTTGCTATGTTGGAATCAACTTGTGAGCATATCCTAAAGGCGCAGGACACGTTTCACGATCAATTAATATTTCGTAACCGTCCTTCACGTTAGTTGTACTTGATATGATGCAGTGAAATCTGATTTAATAGTCAGATTGCAATTCATTTCGGTTAACGTGCCTGTAGAAAAATTTGTTAGGTTAGGTCACAGTGCCCACTATCTACTTGCATCTGTTATACAGTGGTACAACGAATAATCAGTCCATTTTTCTACCGCCATACTGGCTCATTTATTGGAAAACGACTGCGCTCAATACGTTCATCTTGTGGTCGATGTTAGTCTTACTAAGATGCAACAATTCTCGCTAGTAATTCAACTCGTTATGTAACCCTTTTAAGTCGAACCTAAGCTACATAATTCCAATAGCGCTAAGAAGAATCCAATAAGCCCGATAATTTATAAATGCGTTGTGCAGTATACCAGTAACGACAAAATACATATACTGTGAGATGTTAAAACTTTGTTTACTGTCTTCAGTCACGAAAGTAAAACAACAGAATTTGTTAACAGTGTTCGCCGTCTGACTCTGTGTATGCATAAACTGCTGATTCATGCAATTTATGTGCCCAAGAACTGATAACAGTCATTGTTTCACGCAAACCGAAGCGTTGACTGTTTCTGTCGTTGTTGTTATCCGCATGTCCAACATATTTCAGTGTTTTACGTTCATGACTGAAGAGAGTAGAGGAAATGTTAACAACTCGCTATATGCGTCGCTTGTCGTTAGTGGTGAACCGGATCAAAGGAAAATTTCATCTGGGACAATGCTTCTAGAATGTACAGTGTGCTCAAGTGCGTCTGATTTTAGTAGAGTGCACTCAGACTGAGAACGTTCCAATCTCACATCGACACAAGCGAAACTACCAAGCCACAACCTTCCGTACGATTATCTATTCCATCGACGGGCTAAGATTGGTTTTTTGATGTGCAACTAACCGGTCACACAATTTTGTTTCATTTGCTATGGCTTGTTGATCCAGGTGGATCAAACGCGGGTGAGTGCGACATTGTCAGGTTCAAGCTGCCGCAATGATCCGAAGTGTCAAATATGTATCTGATGCTTTAAGCCTCCGAACTTCCAGTTTTCCGTGAGGTAAATCCACGTGCTGGTCAACCAGCAAAGTGTTCATGAAATATGAGAGTCCTGAACTATGAGGGTCTTGATTGTCCAACTGGGGAAAATGGGCAAGTACCACCTACCTGGTCGAGGCTCTCGTGATCATTCGAATCGCTGGCTAGACACACTATTCGAGATAGCAGTATGCCACATTTAATGGTTCTTTCACTTGGTCTTCTGGTAATTTTAGTAACGTTTTAGTAACGTTTGCTTCTGGAATGTCCCACATCACTTTTGAGCTGAGTGTTGGCTCGAGCTACAGTCAGGCCTAAGACCCCTGTGATGCTGGTGGTTATGATGATGATGGTGATAAGTCCAAACATTTCAAAGAAACGGGAGTAGTTTCATATGGACAATCCGGTTCTTTCACCACATATCTCCGTTAAAATCAATATATCTGTCCACTTGATGGTGTATAGTGTACATTCAAAGACGGGGGAATTAAATGGTCGTTCAGAATGAGGAAACTCTTATCGTCACGGTTGAAGCGTCTTATTGTTATTTATCATGTCAGATGCGTGCAGGAATGTTAATTTCCAGCGCAGCAGTGTTTATCACATATACCCCGGATCATTTGAATGCGATGTGTTCGTTCGACTGGTATGAATATAATATATGCATGTTATATGATAAGGGTGAATTTGATATTTGGAGAAACTGGTCATCTGTCCTAAGGTTCGCGTACAACCTGGCAAGCAGCCACTGGATTTGCATAGCACTAAATCAGTCGATAAAGACAAGAAGGAGGATTCCAGCTTGTCATTTGACTGCATCGCACCGAATAGTTACTAGAGGATCTTGATAGCTATGCACCGACTGTTCGATTATTGATCAGTGGTTGTTGTTGATAAGTCCTTTTTAATCTGAGATTCAAAGAGTAATCTTGCAAATTACAGCGTAATTGCTGGATTCGTTGAAATGCATCTCAGCATCACATCAACCTATGTTTCTGATAGAACCTGGCTTCTATGTCTCGTGCAGGACTGAACTTCATAACTCAAACAGTCTACATGAGGCCATTTGTAAGCGGTATTTTACTTCACTTCCTTCAGAAGAACAACGGAATGCCAGTACCTGTCCCTTTCGAATACTTTCATAATACGTCTATGTTTTTCGAGACTGAAACGGGTGTATTTCTTTTCACCAGTTACAGATTCTAGTGAAATAATGAAACTTTTTCTATAAAATGGTTTGCTCTTATATTACACCTCGAGGTCTACCGTGATTTCGAGACATGCTCCTTTTTAAAGTGATATCCGGTGGACACCTTCAACTATTCGCAATCTTTTGTCGGTCAAATGAACAAATATGGCCAGCAGTTTAGCTGGATATAAAGAACTAGATCTAAAGCTCTTCGTTCACTTTCGATCACCAACCCCGTTCTAACTGAGCAAAACAGTTGGTACCCAAATAACTTGTCATCACGGTGTTTACAATAACCAGTACAAATTGTGCTTCCCCTGAGTTATTTGAACTAATTACATTCCTGTCGTCATGTATAAGATTTTGATTAGGTAGTTCTAATATATC
The DNA here is from genome assembly GCA_014338405.1 of Paragonimus skrjabini miyazakii. Classification (NCBI taxonomy): domain Eukaryota; kingdom Metazoa; phylum Platyhelminthes; class Trematoda; order Plagiorchiida; family Troglotrematidae; genus Paragonimus; species Paragonimus skrjabini miyazakii. Next base: position 25,966 of record JTDE01003227.1, on the reverse strand, counting down.
ATACTGAATGGCCTTAATATGTGACAGAAACTGTTGCACCTCGAAAGTAGCATTAGGTTAATATACAGAACGGTCCTCGTTTGGTATCCTCTGAACACTACAGAGTTAAGTTTTGTGGTTGATTTCGTTTAATATTGATGTAACCAATACCGTCGCACAGCAGCTAAGGTGGTTAACTGTACTACCTATTTAAAGAATACTTTTACTCACCGTGTAACATTTCTTGGAGTAAGTGTAGCATCCTATCTAAGTAGTTGACAATGTTCTCTTTTATGATGAGTCACACAGCACTTCGTTGCCAAAAAAATGTCAAAATGAAATCTATGCATCCAATTATACAAAGAATAGTTTTGCTGTGTTCCACGGAAATGTTTGAAATGAACCGTGGCCATTCTGCTGGAAACGTGGAAGATCGTCAGCCTTGTGGAGATGAGTTTGGCTAGTAGCGTGAAGGTTTCCCGTTAGTATTTCGTCTGTTGAGTCTACACATCGACAAAACCGATAATACTGTTTTGTTATGAAAATAAAAATCGAAAGGCTCCTGAGTTACACATTAAGCTTCATTTCTGAACTGAGCTTCGTATAGGTCACTGGTACAAAAAATGACTACTCAGCTTAAAGTCGTGATTAGTAATTCAGGTTCCATCGCTACTGTGGCTGAATTGTGTCTGTGTAAGTCACGCGACGACGAATAATTCATGATGAAAACTTTATCTTTCAATCTTTCGGGCTGACGGCAGTTTGGGACTGCGCTCATGACCTGCGTTCAGCAAAATTTCTGCCTTTGGCACGTCAGCGGATTCGACCCTAGTTTGATTCGATAGATCCGACCGTTTAAAGCTGTTAAGTTAATTTTTCACAAATTGATATAATATGTCCACAACAACGACGACAACACGTCAGCAAGCTACTAAAAATAGTAAGTGGCAATTAGACGATTTTATAAATGAACACAGCATCTGTTCCAGCAGTTCCCTATCGTTTCACTCACTGAGTCACGTCCGTGTTCTATGTAAGCTTGCAAGTCTTCAAGTAGCAGAGACTGATCGTAGGTATGCATGTGACTGATGAGTTGCACTATTTGAGTCCTATCGTCATGTCGCGTTCTTCTGACCTTAAAGTCTCTGTAAATGAAAAGTATATTATACTCCAAATATAATCGGCATATACAGAACCGGTTTTTGGCAATTGGGTTGCGCCTAATCAAAAAGTATGAATGAAATGGTTAATCGTAATTGGTTTACAGTTCTGAAAGACTGGGTTTCGTCTACTGCATCAGCGAAAGCGCATTCAGTAGTGATAGATAGTAGTTTTCTGTAACAATCAGTGAGTGTGTTTGTATTATCAGGTTTTGCGTCTGATATAGAACTTTCGTCAGACTAAGGACACCAGCAAAAAAACTGAACGCAGCTTAACGCGAAGACAGTCGTTACTCATTGCGGGACCAGAATCAGAACTGTATGCTTCCTACGAATTAACTAATTGCAAATGGTGGTGTTCGATTGCGAAGAGGACAACCATAAACACTGTTGTGTAGTGACAGAGAAGTGTACAGAACAACAGGTTGAAATCCTAACCTGGACGCTTCTCACTCGGATTGAACCGAGTGTAAATACCGGTTGGTTGGTACCCCATAGACATACCGCTATTCACAGCGGTAAATGATGTACACGGTATTTACTGTCTCGTTCATTTAACGATCTCGCCTGCCTGAAGCAAACATAGTCGGAACCTAGTTACCTCTACAATTTATAACAAGTGTTAAAATTGAGTCAGTCTGTGGCCGGAAGTTTTATTGCATTTCAGTGAACCAAGCATTTTCTGATCTTATTCTACTCACCATCGATGGTTTCTTAATCTAATGTTTAACATTTGAGTTGGTTGTTCAACGTGAAATTGAAGATTTTATGTCTACACTTTGCAAAATTGTACTTGGTCTACGAGATTTACCAAAAGCTAGCACCACATGGCTTCCCTATGGAATTCACCTCCAATAGAAAATACACGAAACTCCGTCAGTTGCATCAATTTCTTCTTTCATGTACGGAACTACGATGTTTTAAAGGAGCCTGGCGTCAAAAGCACTACATTTGTGACGTTGACTTGAAAAGTTTTGTGGATAGTAGCATAAAAGTCATTCTACTGCATCGTTTGGAACTAAATTTCGATCATACTCGCCCATACACAGATTTGTTGCTCCCTGAAAACTGAGTTAAGAATGTTGGCACATGACTTCAAGATTTGGTAATGTGAGGTTCAGTTTGTTGCCACCGTCGGTAGATTTCTTGTAGACTCTCGGTTACGGTAGCCGCCGTTTTCTGGAAATTAGGCAGTTTGGCCACAGCAACTGTCGACTAAGTATTTCAGCCCCATGTGACCACAAGAAAAGTAAGTTAGATCACTCCTTGAATTATCTGTACACCAAATTTCACAAGCGATTCCGATCACTTTAGTGGATTCCACAGGTAATGTCACTATTCCTTCGCAGATACTAGGACGGAATAACTGGCGATTGTTTTGAAAAGGAAGGTTATTTAACAGATTTCATATAAGTTGTATTGTTTAACTGTCGTTTAGGAGCACCCAGATGGAATGACAAATTTGCTTATCTTCCGTAAAGGATTCCAGTTAAACCTTACCTCAATAAGCCAGCTCGATGGAACACGTATAGTTCATGTTCGGGATCCTGACCTCTCCTCACACGGCACCTCTGAAAACAATGAAATCAGTGAAATATAAGTTGACATTAGTGCGGAGAAATCAGTTGACGTTACTTTTTGACGTAATTAAGATTTTCAAAATAGTATCCCTTACATAGGCCTGAATGGTTGTGCAACTGTCTTTATTTCCACACAACCACGAATACCCTTCTACAGAGATGGATGTTAAAATTAGTAAGTAACTTCGCGAATGTAGCAATGACTAACAGGGATAGTAGAGTTTATATACTGAGAACAATTCACACTTCGATAATCAAATCACTGTTAAATGAATCGTTAACTGACTGCGAGATAGAATTTGTTTCATACTGGTGCGCCAATACACCACTGTAACTCGATGAAGATTATGACCGGGAACCGTGTGAGAACATACTTTGTACCACCAAAGTAGGCATAAATTGATCACGCAAATATGTCCAAAATATATTGGCTATTTCTTCACAATAAAAGTCAGAGGTATTCACTTGGTAAGAAAACTAAATGATGATGAATTGGGAAAAGGGTAGTCAAGGTGTAAGTACAAGGTAGATAAAGTGAAATGTGAAGGAAAAATGGCATCATCACTATCTTCATAGATATACGATGCTTTTTGTGCAAACAAAGGCATCATGTAGGCGCAGAACTTCTTGCTGAATAATATCTGTACATACCTATATGGAAAGTTTACTCTAGGAGATTGAAAAAAGCAGATGAGTTAACTTCACTTGGTGTAGGACTATATCGGTGAATGAACAGTCACCCAAGAGAAAGGATAGAGGACAGTAAACGTAGTTTCTCAGTGTTACTGAATTAAAAAGGGAGAAAGTTTTGAGTCCCTAATCAATCGGTTGGGTAAACAAATATGCACACCATGTTCTGTAGAAAACCTACAGCAACAAACCCGAGACACTGAGAGTAGAAACGTATGTCATTGTATGAAACAAAAAAAATACTAACCCCTGATCGGACCGATAGAGAAAACCTAACTTTTGTCATTTTGACAATGTCATTCTAATGACGAAAACTGGTATAACTAATCACTTGGCCTCACAAATGTTCAGTTACCTTGTGAGCCGACCACCACTGACATCTCATCTTTAGAACAATTTGTCTACCTTCTATTCTGCTTTTTGTATCTACCCTACCATCTACTGTTTTTAAGAGACCAACAAAATTGAAAATGGTTATGCTGGTTTTAACAAATCCATTTAGATTTTCATCGGGATGTATATGATCGACATGGATCGTCAACTCATTATGCACATAATGTTCAAATTGAGTTATCAAACAACCTGTGTTTTGTCTCGATCCAGCTGGTCGCGACTTTGGTCTGCATACGAAGCGATCGTGGCCATGGTTTACGATTTCAAGATGTCCATTCAATTGTAACTCATGACTAACCATCAAAACCTTCGTGAACCCACGTTAAGCACGAAACTTAGTAACTCGTAACCATCATTGGCAACACTACATTAGTGATGTACTAGTGCTAGACAACTATATAACAACAACCGCATCGTAGTCATTTTCGTTTAGATATGGTTATACCTATTTGTTAAACTGAGTCAGATTTGACAAATGGCAAGGAAAAATCGAAAAGAAAGCTCCGAGTACTGACTACAACATACCGCTTTATTAAAATGTCTTATCACCAGCCGCACTACTGACCACATGCCACTAAACAAGCAAGAAACCCTCTCCAACTTTACTTGGCCAAACATTTAGAGTGTTTACACACCTTAATCAACTAAATGGTTCAGTAAACCCCTTTTGCTAAATTTATCAGGGGCGCTTTCAGTGGCAAATGAGTGTACGGATTGTAAATTTTTACTACGAGGCATCTTGATCACAAAGTTGACATACTCGTAAAATCAAACTGACAGATCGAACT
>JTDE01003227.1:2867-21276 GCA_014338405.1 Paragonimus skrjabini miyazakii | reverse complement strand
CGCGAGTTGGTGAGCGCAAGTTTGGACAAGAACCGACGACTTACAAATATCTTCTTAGCGTTTTGGTCGAGAAGTTAAACGAGTCGGTTTACAGACTACGTGTTAGTCGTATATCGGATTACCAAGACCACATGTACACATACTCAAATTAACGAAGCCAGTAAACGTGATCAGCGAATTGCCTGTCACAAATAAAACACCATGTTAGTTAACCGAATACTTTAGCCGTTATTTCCATTTTTGACTTTATAAAATGCTCCCCAATTATCCAACGTGAAAATCTCATAGAGATATACTTAGTATAATGATGGTTTTCACGCACTGACAAGTCAATCATTCAGTAAGAGCCTCTCATCGAAAGTCCATTCCATAATAGCATTCATCAAAATGGTGACAAGTAAGGGAGAGAGAACAATCCTGGTGAATGATACTTATGTGTTAAGAAGTTCAAGTTATCCAAAAACAAGTTATAACATTGTTCTCAAAGTAACTTTGCACGAATATCATCATCTCACTGTTGTGCCTGGTGAATAAAGTTGACTCGGAAATTGTTAAACGCTGTCATCAACAACCTTGTCCAACTGACTAAGTAGCTGCCACACAACCATTTTGCACTGTAAAAGCCCTGGGATAAAGGCAATAGATAAGAAGGGATAAAATTCAATTCATAAATTTCCGTGAGCGGTACTGTGGTGATATTCTAATCACTTCACCTACAATCCAAACCACAACGTGCAGAACATTCTGACAATAGACCAGTTCAACGTCTTCTTAAGTTGTGACAATAAGATTGAGTGAACAGTTGTTACTCTGTTACTTATTCATATATTCATCAGATTTTTTACTGATTGTTGGACCAGCCACCTAATGCTTTGTGATTGCATGTGTTGTTACTGTCAATTACTAACAGTCTAATACTTCTGTGATAGAAACTCAACTTTTTGACTAGGGGCTCATGTACCACACATTCTCACCACCCGCTGTAGCTACAACCATAGCATTCTCATTACCAGGTATGGGAGACCATCAAGTTCAGTTTCTATCAAACAATTTATTTGAAGCCTCTTATTGGTGAGTACTTCAGTAACGTGACCTCCTCAGTTCAAATACTACCAAAGAGTAAGTAAAAGTTTAATTTTTTTTGATTACCCTAAAACAGGCTTAGTTTACTAATAAAATATGTGAATTTCTCTGCATCATTTCAACTGGAATACAACTCGGTTCTAAGCAGTCTGATTCTCTTGCAAATCGCAGTGAGTGGAAAATCGACAAGACATTCCGTTTTTAACCCATAGTGTATATCTTCTATTACTGTTTGCGAAAACCAGATTCAATCAGTTTTCTTTTTTCTTCTGACACTTGCTGTTTTTTAGGAGGAAAATTTTAAAGCAAACTGTTTCCAATCATTGGTTAATTAGGTAGGACGTCAGTCAAATGTTAGAGAGGTCTATTTATAAAGTACCTTGTACAAGGGAAATTACTGTATTGTATTTTATATATTGTATTATATTTTATATATTTTATTCTATTTCATACATTTAACATGCTGTTGCTTAATACACTTTTTTAGATCGACGTAAACCCCCACTATCTTTCGATGCACGTAAATTAATTTGGGTTGAATAACTCAGTGATCACAGTTCGACACTACCTCATCTCGTTGGTAATCATCTTTTGCATTTTGCTCAAGTTCCTCTCTACGGTTGTTTCCACGTGAAATATTAACCGTAATGTAGTCGCCAATCAATAAAATTGCATAGTCATTGAACCTGCTTGCTAACACGCTGGTATTAACCAGATGGCAAACATCTGTTTCAGTAATATGGGCAATTCTTCCGGCAATCGCAGTCATACCAACCGGTTCATGGGACAACAAGTCTTTACGATGAAACTCGGATTAATGGGGAGTTTTATCAAAATTTCAACGTCAGATTCGTCAGAACTTAACCGCGGGCCATCCAGTCGGACAACAGAATTCAGGATTTTGGTGGTTGTTTAAAAATAGCTACAACTCTGTATAATTAATAACACCAAGGATGATGTTTGAAACTTACAACAAAGTGTCTCAGCATTGGAAAAGCTGGTGCAAGTCGAGGAACAGAAATGATTGCGTAGTTGATTCCAGGAAATTGATCAAACACAAACGGAAGCATATCCACAAATCTGAAAGATGAACAGACAGAATGTTCTGTAGATTTAATGAATGTCTTTGAGTAACTGTCGAATATTTCATATTTGTTGTTGAGTTTATCTGATGAAAATTAATTTTCTTGGTTTCATTTTCCGGTTTATCCTTTGTTGCCTAACTTCACACTTTATCACCAAATAAACTGTAAGCAAACATTTAAGAGTAAGATTCCTTTCGTTGTGTTGAGATGGTGAAACTCACACCAACAAGAACATTGACTGTTCACTTAGATACGATAAGTCGGTCGCTCTTAATGTGAGATGCAATGGTCAGTAGTCAATAAAGTCGCCTAAAAAGTGGACAGGAGTTCAACCTCAGTAGGAACAAAATGTACAATGGCGGGTATTGAGCTCATTTTATGACCAAACTCTGGTAAGTTTGCCTGCTTTTACGTTGCACCTTTTAACGCATTTATTTCATAAATTCAGGTAATCTTTTAGGGCAACGTGGAACCGGCAACTCACATGTATGATGTTTTAACTCTTGTGTTTTCACTAGTTTCGTGCGTCGTGTTATACGGTGGTGAAGTTTGTGTTCGATTAGACAGCCGCTGCATTGCTACATCAAGAAACCGTATTTTGATTTATTGTTAATCTCGGGTTGTCAGTTTAGTCGTTGTATCTCATCAAACTCAGATATGGCCCAAGATTTAACGAGGATAAAACTTATGGTCGATGTTTTGTTCCAAAACGGAATGACTGTAATATCTGGTTAATTCCGATAGACGCATTGGATTGTGAACAGAATTTTGTTTAATTCGGACATACTGGAAGAATATGTTTTCAGTGGGCAGACCATTTTTCTCTAAGGTTGTTTGCCACTTCAAGAAGTATTACATATTTTCGGTTGGGTAATTTTCTCTACCTTTCTTTACAAATCCACAACCCAACATCACTTTCTGTGATCGACGAAAATTACTGTTTTAGGCAGCATATGGAAAAAAACCGATCCTTGTATTTCAAGTTGAACATCACTCACAATTGGTCGTAGCTGTCGCATTCCCATGGACTTTCCAGTCGGCCCCCTTTGAACCACAGAAGCACTAGACGCGAGTTTCGCTCTCATTAGAGCTCGTCAATAGTGCATATCCTTGCCACTGCCGGAACTAGAACTCCGGCCACGCTTTCATTAGGCAGCCACTGCGTCATTGACCTCACATTAAGCACGACGGTTGCGACCAGTTGTGGGTGAAGTTCAACATGAAATTAACCAGATCCCCGATTACTCATCAGTAATCCATTCTGACCTTAATTCGCCGTTGGTTGACAAGACGTATATTGCATGTGTGAATAGTATGCAAACTTAACTTTGCGTTACAAGTCAGTTTTGCTATAACGACAACATGTTTAACAACTGTTTACAGACAACTAAACAAACTGTTTGTTGTTCTAACGTTAACATATTTCCTGCGATCGTGTTCAACACAGTGTGTTATTTACAATGAAGAGTGTTAACAGTTTCTGATGGTTGCACGATGCACAATTGTCAACAATATGAGGTGAATTTAACCAACTTTTGGGAAAGAAATCTCTTGAGTAACGTCAATAATTTGTTTTCTTCCTATCATATAGGTATAACCAAGTAATATGGGCGAACAATGAGTAACAAAAGAACGAGAATAACATCTACCAATTGGTTTGTCCCAATAAATAAACAATAGTGGGGAGAATTGTATCACGCCATCAGAAACAAAACTGTTTGTATCACACTTCTGTGGACACTGAGTCAGACAGTTTGCTCGATCTGCTGCTTCTGCGATAGTCAACAATTTAAGTTGCTACACTCTGACCAGTGGTTTGCTTTATGATACAGATGAGAATATGTGTGGGTAAACATCTCAAACTATCTGCTTATTTTTTGTGGTGAATACTCAGCTGAATACGAAGCTATAACTAACGATTCTGGCAATCCTGTCCATGGGATGACTGAGCTGGGTTATAGAATTTTGACTAAAGCTTCCCACCAATTCTAATTGTTGTTCATTTTTCCAGCTGTAACCTTGAAGATATTTGACCACTATATTTATAATCGAGATCATTTGTAAGATCTTAACTATCATTGGTGACGAAAATGTTGTGTATAATTTATTTCCTTATCAAAAGCATGAATGGTCAAAACAATAAGTGGATAACATTCCTTCTGGCGGGCAACAAAAAGCCTAGTATTCACTGATATTTTTACAGATCTTCATAAATTCCGGGTCTTTGAGCTTAGATTCTGTCCAACGGAGCGGGTGCATGAGTGTTCAGAGTAGTGAATACAGAAGACCAGGAAGATTCAACGAGCTGAGACCTATTAGTAACCGAGCGTTTGAGCTGTTTGGGCGCGAAAGAATGTCAAGCCCTGTTGTCTGTTTGCAGTCGTCAGTGGTGAATGAGCAGTAACTACATGTGAATGAGTGGTGTGGTGAAAAATACTTCATACACATTTCCTTAACTGGAATGAATTACGCAAACGCTGCACACGAACGCCTAGACACACTGGCTATGAACATTTTGCTTCGGTTTTACATGTTTTGCCTTAATACCGTACAGCAATTATTGTGTATACCTGACTAACAAAATAATTACCAAAATCTCTTTGAGGTGACAGATTGTTGCCATTACAATCTAATAAAATTCAGATCAAATTCACAATTACTCTATAGATAAAGTGCTTGCAAGAGACATCTATAAATCTGGAACAGGATTAACCAGACATGATTGTGTTGTGGTACCTTGATTCAAATCCAGGCTTAATAGCATACAGTTGTATTGCAAAAGCATCCGTATCCCCATAGTAAACGGGTATATTTTTCCGTGAGAAGTAATCTTTTTCATTCTGTTCTGCGACTAATGGCCTGCGTATCCAGTTAAAGTTGCCATCTACTTTGTCCACAGCGATTACTTCTTTTTGTGTACCTGTCTCTCCAATTTGTGAAGATATTTGTTCTTCCGTGGACGAGTAACTCCCTGCTGGATGAGAGATTTGAAAAACTAGTCACTGGAAAGCAAAATAATAACCTTAATTTTAAAACCTCTGTTATATTGAAAGGGTTGTCATTCAGGATGTTAATGAAACTACGAAGAGGAAACTGATTAAATTACACGTACATCATAGCTCACCAAACAGTACACTAAAAATCCCCTCAACCATTTGACCGTTTCCAGATTATGAACGTCGAGGTTTTTAGATGGTTGTGGTGTACTTATTCTTCTTAACAAAGATGCAGTTGAATTAAATTAACTCCCGTTGAAGTTGTGGGCATGCTTAAGGTGATAAACTTGTTCAAAGTTGATCAGGATATTGCCAATAGTATAGTATATTTCTCACAAAGTGTAAACAAGCACAGGAGGACGTTATAGCCAGCAAGTCAAAGACACGCTTCCCAACCTTCTCGTTACCCACTCGTCGATGTCATTTGATGTGCGCGTCCGAACGCAGACTTCGATGATCAAATACTTGGAGACGGTTCACGACTTCTGCCGTGGCCAGCCAAGTTTCGCTGCCGTAAAGTAATACAGCTGTTATTGTCGTCTTATATACGCGACCCATTAAACTCAAAGAGATGCCTGTCTGTCGCCAGAGGTGTTGTAGATTAGCGAATACCACCCTGGTCCTAGAGCTCCACGCTCCTATTTCAGTCCGTACACCTCCGCCGGATTTGATGCAGCTTCCCTGACAAACCGTCATAAGCCGGTCGGCAACCTTCATATCTTCAATACCCAACATCAAGGCTATTTAACCACAGCAGTCTTACAGAAGCCTTTTGCACTTTGGGGCTGAAAAGCACACTCCAAGGTATTCAACGAAGCGCAAAGTAGCTTCTAGCGTTGTCTGTGCTGCTTAGATATTGTTGTAAAGCAACACCCTGTTGTCAACTTACTCAAGATCAGTCAGTCTTCCATCATGCGTGAGGTTCATACTGGCGCTTTGTGAGTACTGCAAACAGAAAATCTCCCATTACTTCCTTTGCCACAAAATCAAACAAGAATACTGGATGTGTACAGCTTTCATGTACGTCGCTCCTGGTGCTGGAACTAACAGACTATTCATCGTAAACTCTAACCTCTGCTGGAGTATGGGACTAAAGCGCCCATAATAGTTATTGGTCGATACACCCTAGCTATCAAAGGACTGTAAAAGTGCAGATCGATCCACTTTATCAAACTCACATCTGTAGTCCAGAAGTACGGCGGTATACGTGACGTTGCTTCAAAATTTGGTGAAAAGTGTTGACTCGAACAATGTTTCCTCGTCCCGGACGAAACCCCACCTGTTCTTCCCTAATGTCTGCTTCCTGAGCTGCAATGAATGGGCGAGGTATAGTGGATGCCAGAACCCTAGTGATGACTGGAGTCAGTTCAACTCTACTGTGATTTTCGCAAGAACCTCTGACTGTTTTCTTGAATGGAGGAACGATTGTCGAATAACCCCAGCTCATAGGGATGTTTTTCGTCGTCCACACAATTTGAAGCAAGTGAGTTATGGCCTCCGCTAACGCCTACTCACCTTCTTAGAAAACTGTTGTTAGGAAATCCTCTGGGCCAGCAGCCCGATTGTGTTTGAGAGGCGAATTGCAATTGAGGACCTCGGTTAAAATGGATTGTCCTAAATCAACAGACTAGGGTACTACATGACAAGTTTGTGGCAGTAACACGGTGGAAGCAGGAGACCAACCAAACTGGCTTTTAATGTATTCCGTCCAACTCTCTATACTTTTAGGCTTATTATGAACGTGTGCCATCTGCCTGGTTGATAACTTCACTGATAAATGATCGCTTTGGACCATCGGCACGGATATGTTTCAAGAGTCTGCCTGTGTTTCTTGGAACAAATGCGGCTTCCACTTCCTTAACTTTCTCCATTGGCCAAGCCCCATGGTAGACGATCAGGCTGCGCTACAGCTTTCTACGAATATTCCCCTTAATCTTGTTATATGAACTGCTACGAGGAATTTTCCGTCTGACATCTAACAACTCCAAGGATTTCTCTGAGATCCACTGCTCGTTAAGCCCATGAATCATTATGCTGCTTGCTATAGTACCTTATTTGTGAATGGCATGTGAGGTTTGGGTCCGGCAGTTTTTAGGATCTTCAGAATAGGAACGGCTAAGTGTGCTTTCTAGACCAGTTTGGTATTCGTGCTTTACAGACGGCATAACCAGGTTCTCAACAGCTAGTCGTTGGTATCGGCGGGTCGTTGACCAGCACGACAGCCGCAGTACTAGATTGGATTCCTGTCAACAGTAGACTTTGTGACGTCCGCTTGGCAGGTTCAATTAAGATCAGCTCTTGACACAAAAATTTCAGAAATCTTTCCATCGTTTCTGTCCATCATCCAGCTGACTGTAGTGACGTCGGCATCAAGGATGCCTTTTATCCTACGGTTAACATATGGTTCTGTTATAGTCATTCTGGCCGGACATATAAACATCCATGTCGGACCCTTGGTGAGGCCGCGTTTCGTTTAGGTGGCAGGTTTAGGGTAACAACACATCGCTCAGATAATGGTGGACGGCTATTGCAACCGTGCGCTGAGCATAAGTTATTTTTAGCCAGCACTAGTTTTGGACATCGTGTGCATCATTATTGTACTTGGTGTCCACTTTTCCTAATCATAATTAATTTCAGATAGACCATATAACTATTAGTTATAAGTGGCGGGGTTCCATTCAAGACTGTCGTTCTTATTGGAGCACATATTTGGACTCAAATCATGCGTTGGTATGTTACCGTCTTGTCCTCAAGGGTATGGTGAACGTAAGGCCTAAACTCGAAACCCAATACACTAACCTTGCTTTTTTATTAATGTATTCATAAGGACTCAAGGTTACCAGCAAGTTGTAATAATCAGAAATGCCGTAGTTCTGTCCTTCTAAGATTGGTTTCCACATAATACAGATGATAGCGGCTGCACAATAAGATAAGTCAGGAATCTGACAGAAACGAACCTCGGAAAATCTTTACGGTTAGTACCGAACAAGCCACACGTAGTATAGAATTTGTGTTAGTTGTAAGTTTCAATGACCGAACTCAAAATGCCCTGATATTTATGAATATCAAGAGAGAAGGTGTAAGTGGCAAACGAAATGGCAGATATTCTGAAGCTACCTTCCGCAAGAGGTGTGTAACTATCGTTGTAGTTTAAACCCGCAAGTTTAACATCCTCAACATATTTGGAAAGAAACCCGTCAAAGTGAAATACCAAACCGCTTGTAAAAGAAGTAAAAGGTATTCCGAAGGTTTACGTTTCGCAAGTTTATCCGAATGTGAAGTTTGAGGCCGCGGCATTGTCAATATTCGTGAGAACCAACGGAGATTGCTGCACTGGTTAGTCTCGTCTTCGAATCGTCTGCCAACCAGCTCCCTGGCTTTCCATAAAATTGAGGCGAAACAACAGAACACCCTGGTGAGGTCTTGGTGCTCCTGACTACAAGTAAGTGTATTCCTTTGACTCAAGCCGCAAGACATGTGAGCCTAAATGATATACATTCAGCGCACATGCAGCTTCGTTGCTCATGAAGGCTTGGTCAGCTTACTATTAATTTTAATAGGCCGTCTGTTTTTCTTTGTATGTGCCAGCCAGCGTACGCCAAGCCTATTATTCGCGTGAACAACCGAATCAAAATTTTGAAAAATCACAATGCTACTGATTACTCGTAAGTCGTGTGACGGATTACATTATTTAGATGAGACCCATATACGAAGAATCCGGTCTACTGGTAGAATAGAAACAGCGAGAGAGAAAGCATCCCTAAACGCGGCTAGCTTTCTACCAACTGAGCTAAGAAATCACAGGTGGAGCTCATACAGTTCACCTTTCCACTCAGTTACCCGTTCCGTCATACGGAATCCACCAAATGGCCCAGCGTCCGACTTCCCAAACAGGAGTTCTCTTGAAACTAGCGACCGCATTGTTGAGAATTGAAATAACATTAATTATAAGTTGTGTGACAGGCTCCTTAATTATTACCTTCCTTTACTACAACTGGCAGTATGTGCATTTTACTTTTGTATAATTTAAACAACGCCTTGTTTGCCACTTTTTATGATTTCAGGGTACACAAGTTGCTAAAACTGTGAGTGACGTTCGTCCTTGATATAGAAGGAGGGCTAGATGGAAACAGGACTCACAAACACATTCACTTAATTGTGTCTAATATAGTGAAATCATCAAAACACTTTCGAAAGAAAAATGGTGGTATCCTTACCACTTAAAAATCAACCGTCACTACACATTCCGAACAATATTTCATAATTCTTTCGCTTTTTCTTTGCAGTATGTTTGACATAGTCTGCGTATTACAACGTAGACAATTTTTACTTAATATCAAAATGTGGTTTTGACTGCACACGGCATGCCTTTCGTGCACAATACATATATACTAATTTGTTTTGACATTCTACCAGCAATGCAATGATTTAACTTTCCTCACATCAACCATGACTGAATTAATGTTCGTAAATATCTGTTTTAATCACGTTAAGAATTACATGTTGAAGTGTCTGCATGTGCTGCCTGTTTGACTGCTATCCCATGCATGATAACATTTGGTGACCATGCATTCTGTTTTTGTTTACTGTTTGTTTATCAACTTTCCCTTTTCCTTGCGTTCTATACCCTTATTATTATAACTGTAAATCTCCCGTACAGAGACTGTCTAAACCACCTGAATTACGCTCGTTGAACTTTTCCTCCTATAACGGTTAAACTTGACATATTCCAAAACCTTGTTTAGCTTTCTTTCTGATACAGATAATCCGTCTACAACTTCTACCAGTGGACTTTTGTTTGTCTGAACCCCTGTTTTTACTTATGCCATTTCCCATTTTCATTACGTTTTTCGTTGTAATTGGTCATGCTCACCTAATTTTTTCATGTCAAACTTTATGAATTTGAGTGATTCAGTACAAAGATATGTTATTCCTTTTGTTTCTTTCGACTTTTCTGTGTTCTGGTGAGCAAGCATTTCAGTAATAACCAACCCATTTTCACGATCAGTTTTTGTGGGTTGGAATCCTCTATTTAGCTGGCTAGGAATTTCAGCTCCGACTATTCGGAATTCAATACACTGACAGGCATTGCGGGTGGGCTAAGTATCACTTTACGAGACAGTTTACATTCACTGTTAACATGCTATCAAATTTCCTATTATCGGATAAAAACAGTTAATCGGAACCAAGTTTCCAATTATGATTTACTTCTCAGATGTGCTGCCGGGTCTTGTTCAGCAACATCTAATCCTATTCCAATGTGTGCGACCGAGTTTAAAACGGTTACTAATATGTTAAAATGGTTTTCACTTCATGTCTTCCTGGTTTTTTAATCAGTTTTTCAAATGTTTCCTGTACGAATTGAGATGTCTGGGAACAAAACACAATAACTAAGTATTGGCCATCATCGTCATCGTCATAGACAACAATACATCAGGAGTTCACACTGATGCTTAAATGCTACACAACCGCAAAAAGAAAAGCAAACCCTACATAGGAAGAGAGAAGAAAAAAGGGAAAGGATAGGGGATCTAACCAATAGAAATGGTTACGTCTATATTCAAACATACAACATCAAGGTGCCTACACCTTGCAAACAAACAACCAAGCTGTAAGTGAAATTAAGGCGTCATCAGCACGACAACTTACTTATGGCTTTCACTGTCCCGCGTCATTAAGTGCACTCACTCCACAGACAACTCGGCCAAACAACGACAACCTTCACGCCACTGAACTCGGTTAGCCTCCATCTCACCTAACGTCTCAAGCCACCGACTTTGTGAGTCGCGAGGGCTCCAGTCCGGAAGACCAACCCGATCTACAGTAGCCAACCCCTTCGCGAACGATTTCATTTGTCTACGCCAAGTCATCATTTGTCCACCTCACACTTTACGCCAGTCGGCCACAGCGTCGGCAAACAGTGTTCGGTGTGGCAAACAACTAGTTGGCATCCTTAGTACATGACCTAACCATGTAGGTCTGTGCACATGTGGTGACTGGACAAATGAACTCGTTTAGCAAACAGTGCCAAACACCCTCCTTCTTACCTCCTTTTTGCTTACTCGCTGATGCTACCTGATTCAAACGACTGAACGCTGACACCGGTGGTCAAATACCTGAAGACGGTTCACGTTCTCTACCCTGAGCGGCCAGGTTTTGTTGCCGTAAAGTAATACAGCCCTCACCGCTGTCACGAGGTATTGACCATACTTGGCAAACAGCTGATGACCATCATCTTCAAAACATTTTAACACTGACCATTCGATGTTAACTTACTCTGCTCGGGATAAATATTCATAATATGAGGTTATCACTAAAGTTCACATCAGAGAGGCAAAAAAGCAGAATTCAAAACACTGAAGTAAAACTCAAATTCGGTTTCCATGACTGTACACATAAACTGATTGAGCTAACGGTAAGCTGCTTCATTATCGTTTTCTTAGAAAACGCATTTGTTCAATTACACCACGTACTGACATTTCATTATATGTCTGCCACTGCAACAGCATACGGCACACATTAACATTGATTTTTTTTCTTTATTACAAATGTTATGTGCCGTACACACAAAAATATCATACCGATTTTCTTGTGTTGGCAACGAAAATTAGACACTTCGGTTGTAATATTTCATGAAATCATTTTCACAATGAACATGGTTTAATGAGCCTAATTGTAAAGTAGCTAACACTAGCGTTATGTTAGTCCGGAATATGACCTTTCAAGACCAAGCAACCGCTTACAAATTTTTACTAGGAAAGTGGCAGAATTTTGAAGACAGCAGTTTTTGGATCAAGTTATATATGAATACTTACTTGGTATTATTTGCTACACTTACACATTTATAATTTCTGCGGATAAAATTTGGTTTTGTACTGCAGCGCCCATGTTAAGTATTTTAAAGCGAGCACGCTCTTTGTATTCTTTTATCCGTTTGCCTCTTAAGTGTGGTCCAACCCATCGCTTACATGTTGTAAGTGTATAGTTAACGTTTTGCACGGAAATGACCTACCCAGAAATATATGCCATGCAGTGAGGTTTATGTGATAGTCTAAATTGAACTCAGGCTTGTCATCACTTTCAGCCGTATCCATGGGATCTACGTATCAGTCTGCACTAGCCCTGACAAAAATTTAGAGAGTTGCCAAATAACAAAATAGTAAAAATATATAGAGATCGACAGAACGTGGAGAAAAAAATCAGCAGAGCTTTGTGACTGTGAAGAAAAAGAATGGTCAACCAACTTGTGGATACAGGCTGGTCACTGGCTACAAGAAACCACTCAGCTCGAGAACAATCCCAGCTAGTGATGTGAATGAATTCGAATTCCTCGACCGGTCAGATGGCGACTGTCAAATTTGTTTACAGAAGCACTCAGGGTTTTTATGGCGAGTGATCACGTCATCGTCTGGCTGCCATGCAGCTTCGTCTGACCGTCGTAATCTGTGCTAAAATGCGTAAAGTGTGTGTTTGAGAAGCTGTGGATTGATGGGAATTATCAATATCTTGGATGCAACAGAGACAGGATCACTACTGTTACGATTCTCATATTATGTTGTAGAAACATTCTGAAAATGAGAATGACTGTTGATCAGTATAAATTATGAGGCACTCGTTTGGTCTCTTGTAACAAAGAAGCGGCAACATTATAAATAACAACCCCTTAACACCATCTTTAAAGGAAACTGAAGTGAGGAGATCCTCACGTAGAGCACTACGGCGTTTCTACGACGTTGTCTCCGCGGCCACCTCTGTTTCTGACAAGTAATAATGGGTAACGTCATAACTACACAACCTCCATTATCTGCCGGAGAATAAGGTGACTCACATTAGTTGGATTATTTCCTCAGGTGTTCAGCTCACCTGTCAAGCGACTGCGACAAGCGGTGTATTTGTGAGCCGTCGTTTTGTATTATATTTCTATAATATTCGGGATTATGGGCTTTAAGTGACCTTAGAAATCATACCTTGGTTTGAACATCCTGCACAGGTGACGGAGGTAAGACTACAGACTGGTTACAGTAAACAGTTGCAATTCATGCGACAAAAATCCAAATTTATAGAGGCGCATTAACACTGGAGAAATAAGAGTCCGTTTTGGCAAATCTCAGTCTCCCACGCAGTCAAAAGCGGCGGTTTGATTGGTGCTGTTTAGAACAATGAAAATGGTGACTAACGAAGGAGATAACATTAGAGCTGTGCGTCCAATCCTGAAGTTATATTTCAAAGCGACGATGGATTGGTCCATTGCTAAATTGCTTATCTTGCGGGATTTTGGATAAGCGGTGGGTCAAACATTGCACCACGGCTTCTGTACCATCTTCTCGTTGGCAAGTGCAACCAAGAAATAAGAAATCACCCGGCTATTTCTTGACAGAAAAGCTTTTTCCGTCTCTTTGGCTGTTTGGCAGCTGCTTTTTATAATCACGTCGTTCAACTTCAATTTTGCGAGCAGATGATTTCTGATAGAACGACAAAACAACATGGGCAAAAACATGGGTTCGATTTGGGTAAAATTGGCCAATTCAGAGTGAATCGCAATCATTAGTATGATTAAGCCATTTATAGCCGACGGCGATTATTTTGCGTTGATGGCCGAGTTATGTGGAGCGATCCCCGCATGGCGCGTTGTCAATTCTTGTGACGTAGTATGCAACCCAGCATATAGAGACCGTGAGATAAGCAGCGGCTGATTACAATAATCAGTGCTTCATGCTCAGACATTTGACTTCCCACTCAACCCCTCTGCTTCTAAACCAAGACGCCAAAGTTTTGCTTTTATACCATCAGCAAGAACGGTGATATCTGGTCGTTTAGTATATCTCAGAATATCATAGAGTGGTTCGCGGTAGGCGTTCTTGCCAGCGTCAAAACTAGTATCTTCTTGTGGATACACAGATATGGTAGATAAACAACGTCTTTGACGAAAGTTCTAGGTCTGACTGCACACAGACAACTATTTACTGAAATCCGGTAAGTCTTCTTTGCGATGCCTTAGATCTAGATGTAATTTCAACTTCACCAGTAGATTCGACTTCGTTGACAGCTGGGATCGTGAGAAATAACCCTTGCTCCGCAGCATTACCTAAGACTGAAAATAAATTAGTAGCTTGCTGTAAAGACGCGCTTAGGTGCTACAGTCCACAACCAGTATTTGGACTTGAGAGACTGCTTGCCAGAGCAACTTGTTTATTTACATGTTAAGAGTACGGACAATACAACAATCACTGGTTACCAGCTGTTTTAGCCTGAACATGTGAAAACAGAGCCGAGGATAAAAGGAATACAGAGGCAAGCAGACTAGTCCGTCGTGGCTAAGCTGACTTCTGACATTTGCCGGGTATTTTTGCAGCAGAAGAGGTCTGAGTAGAACAGATCCATTCCGAGCCTCAGACTTTAGTCTGATCTACGAGGCGACAGAAGGGAGAGTTTTCTTGGTGGACCCTATCAGTAATCAGTAACTCAACAATTTATTTCGCTTAACAGTGATGAACTTTTCCAGCTTAAAGATGCGATGAATGGTACGCCAATGTCTGTTTCTGACCCATACTGCGCGCAGTAGATGTATATGAAATCTATGGGGTCCTTTGATTGATACCAAACATTGTCCGGAATTAATGGATGTTACACTGATGGTCACAGTCCACTAGTTGGCGATCGGAATGATCGTTCTTGGACGTAAATTGTACAGCCCAACTTCATCTTCATACAGGAGACGGCGTTCATACAATACTGAAAATATTCGCTTTATATTCACACGATCGTGCCTCAGTGTGTGAGCATTTTTACATGGTCACTGGTGTAACACACAATGAAAGTGACCGCGTAACACTTGACTGCTACACTTTGTCTAGTTTGACGTGACTTTACTTGGCTAAACGGACGATCTAGTCAACACGGCCTTCCAGACCGGTATGCTGCTTAAGCCTGGACACAGTTTCAAGAAGAGAAAATGAACTCAGATAAACTAAACTAATATGCCAAAATAGGTAAAAATTGAAAAGGCTTCAGCTCCTTAAGTTTTATCTGCAATTTTTATCTCAGTTTTTCCCAAACGCTGTACATTATAGACGTATAACACTAATCTATTTCATGCAATTTTTCAGCCGGCGCTTTCTCACAGAACGTTCATTATTGATTGCCAGCAGCCAATGCTTTGTGCACTTGCTACTGTTTTACAAAATTGTGCTGTAGACACCAGCTCGGTTGTTATCGTTTCCACGTTGATAGTAGCCATGAGTTTAAGTAAATTGAGTTCAAGACCGCCATTGTGCATGCCAAACTGTTACACCGGATTATGCAATCAGAGGATTTTGTATAGCATTTTTTGAAATGTGAAATTCTGAATATATCTTCAAGTTGGCGAGATATATGAAACCAACTAAATTGTTTTAATCTTGATTTATCTCACGTACACGTACGGAAACAAACAACCCCTCCTATTTTATCACGACTACCAGAAAGGACAATATGCCTTAATCAGAAATATAAGCTTTTTTGAACTTTCAGCCGCTTTTGAGAAATTTGCCTTATAAACTGATTCACTTGGTCATGAGTAAAGCTCTCAAGGAAGATCAGTTTCACGAATCTATCAAAGAAAATCGTGATTCAGACCTCTAACTATCGGACCAAGTAGTGCCAAATTTCAAGTCTTGGCCATTACTAAATTGTTACTACTTGGTTAATCATCTTTTGAACTTACTAGACCCCTCTTATAATAACGTCGAAGTAATAATTTTATTACAAAAATAGAAACCATTGTGTTATTTGAGGCTAATAATGTAAGGAATTTTACACATTAAATGCTTAATAGCTGAAGGCCCCTTCCAAACCCCGATATTCCGATAAAATATGGAGTCAAAATATGCGTGAATGTTTCGTTTCTGCGGTTTCTGCAGCTTAATCAACTGAGGCTTAGCAGCCCCTACTTTTCCTTGAGTCGCCGTTTCTCTGTTGTGAGAGTAACATTTATGCTGCACACCATCCTGAGTAAGTGCAAAAAGTAAAACCGCATAGTTTGCCTTTTTTTACCTACCTCCCTTCTACTCTTCATGAATACACCCAACTACCACTTTTTTATTCCTGTCCAGAGAAAGCCAGTGGCGCACCTCATTTTAAAAAATGTCTACGATACTATGCATTTGTCTGCTTGCAGTACCCCTAAAGCTTCCGTCTACTACAACAGTTCCTGATGAATCCCTCTTTAGCTTCTTTCTACATTATTCAATTTTGCTTTACCTCTGCAGCATGAAATCCTGCGGGTACTTTCTCCTTCACGAATAGCGCGGTAACAGGTTTACGTTGAGGTTTAATAAGCACGTGACAGTTAAGAACCTGAGGCTCCTGTGTGCACATCCTACTAACAAAGTCGGTTATTTCAACGACGGAACTTTAATATTCACAGAGCGATCTTCCTAACCAACTCACCCTAGGCACATATCCACTGAATAGTGCTCCCATTGGGTTGACGCAAGCATTTTTCCCTCCAATGCACTCAACCAATTTTGAGGGTAATCACTGCTGACAAATATCTAGAACAGAAATCACCGCTCAACAATTTTATCGCGCTATATCTTGGTTGGTAAAATGTACAACAGGTGTCGTACATCGACACAACTCCCAATATCCCACATGTCCAACAAACAGTTTCACATGAAAGCTTAACCGTTCAGTAATTATTTAGTTTGTACTCGCTCAATCTTACCATGAAAAAAGAGAAAATTTTGATTTGGTATTCTGAGAAAAGATGGATTTTTGAAGCGATTTGCAAATATTGCTGCGAAAAGGGAAAGTCATAGCTTGAGGATACTTAACCACACATTAAGTTTTTTCAGTTTTCTTTCCGATCACTTGTCGATTTGGATTATTCTTTCTTTCCTTTTTCCCTCTTGTATTTAGTATTCGCTTTGCTTAAACAAGTTTTGCGTTAGTTTGGTCTTCTTGAGTCAAACATTAAAGGCAGTGGCACAAACTTTCTTACAAACTAACCGTCGCATAAAAGTGGAAAATGGCGAACACAAGAGGAACTTAGAAATCGTCTCCTACATACTCGCCTTGTAAATGTAGTGAATTTTCTTGTTCATGCGACTCCTCGCTCGGGGACAGGTTATCTTTTGGATGTGGCTTGCGAAGTCCATTAAAAAGGATTAGATCATAACATTTGTTTAAGTTTTCCAGATCTATTCGTTTGGTGGCACTCACAAAGCCCACAGCTTTCCGGTTGCACTAAAGATGAATAAATACATATTTACTTAAATACCATATACCTCAATGACCACGCACTTCAGCCCTTCATTCTGGGCCTCCACTAACTCTGCTATATAATAGTTTCCGTATGTCTTACGAAGTAGATCTGTTTGACTGTTGAACAACGGCACTAAATCATCGTTATCTTCTACTCTATAAAAAGCAGTAGATTTAGTACTATATAAAGTTTTACTCACGCGGCTATTCGAGAAAATAGAATCGGAAACACATCGTGGCGGTATGCGACAGATATAGAAAAATCTGTCGTCATTGATTTTGAGGAAATTTTCTGAAATGGCTTGGATGAAGCGGGCTCTGACTTCGTGTAAGTTCACCAAACAAAATAAAAACGTACTGAAATCCGCCTTACTGTTCGTCAGTAAAAAGATATTTTGTACATCAATTAACATCGTAAAGACTGTCTTGCAAACTTCATCTACTGAATGTGTGACATAGAAAGGGTCTACAACTAGCAACTCGATGAATAATGAGTTGATGTAGTCCACGTTTGGGAGACCAATATTTTTGTCAAACCAATGCTTCCATGATTCTGGAACGGTGAACTTCCTACTGGGTGCGTCAGAAAAACATGCACATCCAACAACCGAATTCTCTTCTTTTATCAGTGTGAGCGATAAAACCGAACGTTCTCTGAATTTCAATGGTTATCATTTTCGGTGTTTAAAGAAAATACATACACAGTTTTTAATACACTAATTTTCCCGAAAGCCTCCAGAGTGTTCTGGTCAATAAGCTTTTTTATTCGCCCGGTATCCGTGTGTTCTGTGCGACGAATTCTTATAAATTGTTCCACTCGTTGCATTTTTGAAAATCCAAACAAGTCGCTATGACAACCCTGGGAACGTTGACACAATAAATAAGTCTTCATTGTTCAATGTTCATCAATAAAGGGCAGGAGTCGCCGACTGTGCGGGCCTGTTTACTGAATGTCTCGACACCTGAGTAAGTAGGGTTTTAACTATCCTCCTTTTTCCAGCG
>JTDE01003226.1:76718-87347 GCA_014338405.1 Paragonimus skrjabini miyazakii | reverse complement strand
TGTTTGGTCAGAACGAAATAATAGTTCATCTTTAGCCTACTTGGCATCAAACCATAACTCTCCCGGAAACGATCCGTCGATCGAAACTGTTGAGGTTGTCTAATTATTAACTTTGATCATTTGTTCAATAGTACCGTGGCATTGTGAACCAATCTTGTTTTGACCATTTGGGATCGTTGGTTTATTGCTACGCGTTGCTCAACGTCTTCACGGAAGATCGTACACGCGATAATAACTGGCCTTTTGCCATTTGATGCTTTGTATCGCATGTAATTATCTGTTATGATCGCGCACATCCGAGCGTGTTTCTCAATAATGCGTTTAATAATATATTTTCCTACTTACCATTTGCCCCTACGGTTTATCCCTAGCTGTGAACAATCTCCCAATACGTGGTGTGCGTTCATATTATCTTCTGCTCCTTCCAGTTGACTTAAACTGTGGACAACGTTGATACATAGGCGAAGTATACATTAGCTTTATTTAACCGTTCAAAACATATTGAACCGGTCTTCTTCAATTCCTTTTAAAGACACTTCAGCCGTCGGCCTGGCCACTTCGGCATCCGAAGTTGTTTCCGTTGAAGTCGTTTGCAACCAACCGACAGTCACAAACCTCCCCGATGAGAAGATCGAGGGGTTGTGACTGAAGTGGTGCAATTAAGGATCACTGCTATCGCCGGAGTATTAGCAAACCTCAAGTTGGATCATCATCACTCAGATAAGTGAGCATTGATTTGCATACAAGTGGTAAGCTGCACTCAAGCATAGTCAATAAGCAATAAACAGAACAGCACGCACGTTGTCAGTTTACACCCATGTCTACACCATAACGTATATATAAAAAACCACGTGATAATGTCCGGTACAATCAATTTTAGGAGCGAAATTTCGTCGATCGGCTCCTACCTGAAATATTGATAGGGGAACAAACTTAACGCAAAATTCAAATAAATAAATAAGTCACAAAGGTGGTGACAGCATCCACTGAAAATAATAATAGGAGTTTAATGTAAAATGCAGTAATTTTTGGGTGCAGCCGATGTTTCTCATTGCGTGGCGAAAATTATGCTCGATAAAATCTCTGTGATTCTCATTAAAGGATGCATTTTGATGTCGTGAAAAATTGAGAAAATCTTTGTTTGCGCCTAATTGACCGTTTCCAACTCGTTTCGAGCTTGACACACCATAAAGGTAAACTGCAAAGTTGCCGCACTAGATGTTGTTACTACGTCATCTAATCGCACCGTTTAGTGCACGGACAGGCGACCCAAATTTGAAACAACTCATTGGGTTAAATCAAGTGGATCCCCACGGAGTTCGGACGAAACAATTGAAACGTGGAAAATGGTTCATGTTGGCACTTCGTACTGACTTACCATTACTGATTGTACAATAATTGTTGCGACAGGTTGTACGGCCTACGAGCGCGTAAACGGAACGGAATAACGATCAACGAAACGGCGGATAATAGCACGATTAATAATGGTAATGAACAACGATGAGCTACTGGTCAAGATGGCTGACGCCCAGGTTTCCCCAAAATGGGATCTGACGGAAACATCCTTCTGTATGCCGTTAACTCCAGAATCCAAGTTCCTTGCAGCCAATGGGCTTTGCCACCATTAGAAACGTGTTCATGTCTCCCAGTCAGCTTACAAAACATTATCAGCAGCATTACAGCCTGGGAAATTTGTCCACTTGAAAGAACAGCAAGCCAGCGTAGAATAGCTCGGACCTGAGGAGCGGGAACGTATCAACTTACAACCGGCCATAAGGTCAACGTCAGACAGCTCAGCAGAACTCCGGTGCAAACACACTCACACAGACTTCTACCACATCCACGTTGTGTGATTTCTGACACACCAACACAACGTCGATCAGCCCGTCACAGGACACAGACCGTACGCCGCAGTTTTGACTGAAGTTCGAGCCAAGGCGGAGGTGGTTTTGTATACGCGCCAAGGCCGACTGTGTGCCCCACACGCGTGTTGAGACGCAAGTTGTCTGCTGATTGGTCGCGCCCTCAACGACCAACGACTCATCCGTCCACGCACACAAGATTGACGTTACCGTTTGCAAATGCAACAACATATTTCGTACTTCCACTGAGTCCCGTGTTCTCCATACCGTTGTTAGAGCCTGTGAGGCTTACTGCTGATTGCACCCGGATAAGAATACAACAGTCGAGCTGTTCTCTCGTCCTCCGTCTCACAAAAATTAAGAAGCGGAACACTTATTCCCTAGGTTGGAAGTTTTGTCTACACTAGAATATTCCCTGACTTCTGGCTGGGTGATTCCAATTTACCTGAGGTTAACCTTCCGGCTTTCTCATAGGCACGCACCAAAAATTCTGTTTGCTTGATGTTTTAACATAATAAAGGCACTGGGTGCACATGTCCGGTTTCACTCAGCAGCGTACCGTCCACAATCTGTCGTGGATGAATTACATATTGCCAAACGAAAAGCTGATGGTTGATAACTTCGCAATCACCACAACACTCGGGCCAAATGATCGGGCAATCGTCCTATTTGACCTGATTTGCAGCATTAACCTTTTCTGCTCAACGATTAGCAATCACAGAAACTTTCGGAAAATGGATATAGAGAAGCCTCACGACTACTTGGCAACGCAGTCTTGGGTGAACTTCAGTCACCTTTTGCCTTGTTTATCCTCTCGCTGAGAAAACTACTGCCGTTTTTCCGCAACCGCTGCCAAAGCTTTACCACTGTTAGGCAGCAAACGGAACAAGCCTCCAAGTTATCTGCGCTGTTGCACAATCAAACCTGTTCCAAAGACGCGGCATGTCAGAACGCGCAATCGTTCATCAAGATCTGAAGTTGACCAATAGTTATACGCCACCTTAAGAAATTGGTGTGCGTTGCTAATTCAACAAGAAAATCTACAGTAACAACAAGGTCTTGCGGGTCTTGCCACTGATCCAACCAACCTCTTCCGATTCATAGCGTCAGTTCGCACGGTGGAAGCTGGACTTCCCCAAAATTTAAGCTCACCAGGCCCTACTGAAGTCACTGAAGTCCTTGCTGAGGTATGCAACGTCATCTTCGAGCAGCCGTTATCAGTTCACCAGGTTTGCCTTGACACTGAGATTGATGTCACCTTCAGTGTGGATAATTCCTCCGCGGCGATGTTGGTTACACTCAGGTGCCTTAGGGACAGACCTTCTGTCTCCGACGATGTACCTCCCAAAGCCTTGGGTGAAGCAGCTGAACAGCTCGCTAATCAACTTAGTCTGCTGTTTACACAATCCCTCTCTCAGGGAACAGTATACAGGGGCGGGAAACTCGCAAGCATCGCCGTCGTTTTTAAGGATGGCAACCGTTACCGTCCTGGTGATTAGAGAACAACTGCTTTGCCATCAAGCGTCTCGAAGACATAGAAAGCGCTTGTATGACTGGCTTCATAAGTACTTCATCTCTCATGAGTTGCTCTCCAATGCGCAACACGGATTTCGCAGGGGTCGTTCGTGTACCAAAAATCTTTTAACAGCCGCTGATTAGTTAGCCGAAGCAGTTGATCGAGGCAGCGGAATTGACATCGTATACTTCGAATTTGTCAAGGCATTTGACCGCGTGGGCCATGCTGTTCTGTTGGCAAGACTTTCCACCATGAGATGCAAAACAATCTTCCTCTTCGGCGGCTCAAGTCTTATCTCGCTGATTCTCTGCACAGAGTGCGCGTAAACGGTACATTATCAATCTCCAAGTCCAGCCTCAGTGAGGCAGCCCAGGATTCACTTCTTTGCTCGCTTCTACTTTCCAGATTTATCAACCATATTCCCCTTCTAATCATCTCCTCGTTAGTACTGTTTGCTGCTGTTTGGTGAGCCGAAAACACTACCAACGATTCTCTAACCCACAACATGACCTTAGCACTCTATTCGATTGATCTTGAGCAAACCGATTTGAACTTAATGCTGGTATGTGTAAAGTCATGCACATTCGGGGATCAGTGAAGACCATGTATTACCTCGACGGGTACCCTCCTCAGACAGTTCTTCTCAAGCGGGATCTAGGGACCTCTCTCAACCCTTCCGGACGCTGAAGCAAATACAAGAAAAACTGGCATCCTCCAGGTGTTATTGGAACGTCCTTTCGGTCATTTCAACCCTAGTTGTTTTCAGCTTCTTTATAATGGTTTCGTCCGACCGCACCTGGGGGATGCAATTGTGATGTGACCACCACATCTCCAAAAGAATAAGCTGCTCCTGGAGACTGTGCAGCGTCGGGCCACTAAGGCAGTCCGAGGTCTGAAAACTAGGCCGTATGAGGGAATGTTGAATTCTTTGAACATGTACTGTTTACAGTATCGTCGGTTCAGAGGTTTCTGCTGACGGTAATATTTTTCAAGGTTCACGTTCACTAACATCTATTTTTAGAGTCTGTTACCTATTTGTTCTCCTGTTCCATATTGTTCTTCATGCCTTTTATATTCATTGTACACATAAACCACTTGCCCATTGTTTGAATCAATACACACTTCGTCCTCGCGCACCTCAGTTTCTGTCTGCACGTGGTCCTTGTTGCCGGGAGTTGACCGTGGCAACGGCGGATTTTAGTACACCAGAGAAACTGAATTCGTTGGAATTTGTTTACTATCTAACAAGAACTTTCCTCAAGTATATAGCGAACTTAGTGTGGTGGAATTTATCGTAGACAGTTACTGTAGATTAATTTGTAACATCGTCGATTGTTGTCTTGGTTTCCGATACATATTGCATTAGTTCGGACGCTGCACTTCTTTTCCCAATTTCAGCTCATTGCTGAGAACCACGAAATCCTACGCTTCGAGCTACAGGAATCTCAGAGATACCTGCCTACTTCTTCCATCTCCAACCCATGGAACTCACTGAACCAGCTGCGATACTTTGTTTTGCTCGCAAAATTCGTGTTTTTTATTCGTTACAAATGTAATTAGCTATTGATTAGGATCACCAGTAGACTGGTCTTTCGAAAGTAAAAACTCAATAGTTAGCCTAAAAGAGCTGAAAACACGGACGAACCTTGTCCCGAAGCCCAGAAAGTCATGAAAGTGAATTTCACAATCGTGAACGCAGCTGGTGTCGGCACGCAGCATTACACAAATACCAAATCTCTACATAACAAATAATCTTTTTAACTCATTCCGTTGTGAGAATTGTTTTAGATGTATGTGACGTTTTTCTCGTCGTTTGTTTTAGTTGGCCAACGTGAGCAACTTTTACACGTGTTTCAACTCAAAAGGCGCCGTTTGGGTTTTGTACAGCGGCGAAATGTTTAGTATGCGTTCTGATGGTCGCCAGTTCAGTACTGCTGGTTTGTGTGGGTTGGTAACATTCGCCACCCTTTTGCTGGCATGGGTAGTGGGCTTCTGTATCCGGCTTTTTTCGGTTATTCGTTTTGAGAGCGTTATCCATGAGTTCGATCCGTGGTTCAACTATCGAGCAACCAAACAGATGGTGGAAAGCAATTTCGGATCTTTTTACAACTGGTTCGATAGCACAGCTTGGTATCCTCTTGGTCGCATTGTGGGGGGTACAGTCTACCCTGGGTTAATGATAACGTCAGGTTCGCATGAAGTCCTTTTTGAAATTGTTTTCAGGCTTTGTTCACTTCGTTTCTCATCTTCTCAATATACCCATACACATTCGAGAAGTGTGTGTTTTTTTGGCGCCATTCTTCAGTGGGATGACTGCTGTAGCGACCTATTTTTTCACTAAAGAAATTTGGAACAGAGGAGCCGGCTTGTTTGCTGCTTGCTTTATAGCAATTGGTGGGTTAATCTTACTCCATATGAGCTTGAAATCTTTCTCACCTTCAGCTCCTGGATATATCAGTCGTTCTGCTGCTGGAAGTTACGACAATGAAGGAATAGCAATTTTCGCCCTAATGTTCACGTATTATTTATGGATCAAATCGATAAAGTCCGGCTCTGTGTTTTGGTCCACTGGCTGTGCACTGGCATATTTCTACATGGTGTCCGCATGGGGAGGATACGTTTTTATAATCAACCTTATTCCCCTACATGTATTCGTGCTGCTCTTAATGAACCGTTATTCACCGAATATCTACGTTGCGTATACGACATTCTTCATTCTGGGGCTTCTGATGTCCATGCAGGTCCCATTCGTCGGTTTTCAACCCTTGAGAACCAGTGAGCATATGGCGTCTATCGGAGTTTTTGCACTTTTGCAGGTTAGTGTGATTTACCTATGGTGTTGCGGGGGGTGTTGTAACTGGGTGGTACGAAACAGTTTACCTCTGGAGAAGTTCTCTAATGAATAAACCTTCACTAAGTTACCGATAAATTTTTCCGCTTATTTGGCACATCCATGCTGATAATTCACCCTATGATAAATACGGTTTTTTCTCCGGTTAACTTCGTGGAGGGGTTTTAATTTCTGCTATTGTTACACTAACGAAGGTTGGTGTTCTGTACACAAGAACAACGGTCACGAGCGACGTTTTACAGTTCAAAATCAGAGGGAAGGTGTGAATGAACAGTTGATCAAGGCGTATTAAGGGATAGGTAGGCGCAGCGGCCATCCGCATAGTGTCAATTTACAGACAAGTTACAGACCTCGTCAACAGAGAATATAAGATCATTCAAACGGATATTTCATTAAGGGTTGCTACTTTTCTCTGATTGCTGACGTCATGTGGGACATGTTGAGCAATCTACAGGTGGGCGCACGAACCAAAGCAGTAAAGTAGTAGATATTCGCCCAAAGTTTGGAGTTCACACGCAGTAGTTTCCATGTTGTTGTACCATATGGATTTATGGTTTGCGCACTTCAAATTGCATAGTTTGTTGCCTAATGTTTCGCGAATGTGTTCATCTCTGTGTGTTCCATTATTAATTCATTTTTTGGGACTGAATGTCTTCTAGTTTAGATTATGTTTTTCAAGCATCGTTTATACCTGGCTAATCTCCGTGATATTCCCAGCATGTGCCTCCATTAACATGCTTGTTTTCATTCGCCAGTTTGTTTTGTCTGTGTGCCGGCTCAGCCTTACTGCGCTACTGTTCATGATGCATTGTGGCAATTTATTTCGCCAGGCCAGTTTAAAGTAGGGTTTAAAGTTTATTTTAGTATTGATGGCTTTTTGAAAATACATTTGTGCTGCTGCCTACTGAGGTAACTTTTTTCGAACGTTCATGTTTTCTTAGGTTAACATGTGTGCTGTATGCTTCAATTTCCCACCTGCCAGATGTATTGCGTCTAGTTTCTTTTAACTCATCGGTAGCTTTGTGGTGTGGACGCTACTTACCAAAATAAAAAACAGTTTTACAGGCTTCTGTCTACTTAGGAGGGTCAATCGAGCTGTTGATAGCCGTCAAAAATGCCTTTAGATCATAGTTATGTCCTGGTTGATTACTACATAGTCACTGCTCCCACCTGGCAGGTTTCATTTGTATTCACCAGGCTCATTGTTCTCCCAGTTATCTCACTCCCATCCGATGAGTTCGACCATTGATATCCGACAACGTTGAATAATCCTCCAACACTTCGAATTGAAAATCGCAAATTATTAGTTTGTAGCCCTTGGTTTACCTGTGAGTTGCCACTTTTGTTGTGCTCCATTGTTTGTTGTATGTTTCAACGTAATCTGAGGTCACCACGTATTGTCACGTCTATACAAGATCTGTGTACTCGAAGACTGCGAAAATGTTTTTTCGCTCTACGGATGTTATCATCATTTTCGACTTCGAGCAGTTCCCGTGGGTACCGTGGCACGGGCCGTCGTTGATGCTGGCAGTGGTCCACAGAATAGTAGAGTAATAGATCGGCTCAAATGTAAAAGGAAACAAGAGAATTTCTGTCCGAGACAGAAATGGTTTTTGGCATTCATAATTCTCTTATGACGAAGAGACTACTGAACATCCGGAAGTTGTCGCTTACCAAATGCATCGACATCTGCAGTAGCATGAAGGCAACGGAAGAAAGAATGACATCTTTGAACGCCGCCTGCGGCCTGGTGTTAAACGCTATGGGCAGAGATAGAGAACGAATTGTATTGAGTTCGGGCCAGTTTTGCTGGGCATGCATCTGTTAGAAAAAACAGCGTCCAGCTCACTGAAAGACACGTGAAGTGCTGCAAAAATAACCACATCGCCAGACAGTGTAGGTCGCCTGCGGTCTGTGATCGAAGAAGGTAAGGGGGTGATAAACCGGCTGAGCAGATCAAGCAGACAGAAAGAAGTCTGTGTGGAATTGCTCATAGAAGATACAAAGTGGTGATGTCAGCTAGACTCCGGTACGTCGGTTAATGTATCGTCAGGTTTCGTCGAAGAAACCAACGTACGCCAATGAAATACACAACTGAAAATGTGGAGTGGTGTGTTGACAAGCGTTAAGAAAATTGCAACACTCCTGTCCCGAATCCGGAGAACAGATGGATATATATGTGCTGGATATTTTTTTAAATTGCTGGTGACTCAACGCCCATTTTGGATGTTGTCATTCATTTGGTGGGTGCCGTCATCGTTAACGATGATGAGCTTTTGAATGATTTAGCCGATTCCGATATTCTCGACCGGTATTTGTGTGTTCTTGATTCGACTGTCGGTCACATACTAGGCGCCGTTAGTTTATCTGTGGTCAGCGGTGCCGTTTCTGTTGCGTCGCCAGTCCGAAAAATTCCGTTGGCCCTATGTGCTGATTGTAACGGGGAATTAGACCGAGTAGTTCGAATTAATGTGATTGCTACTATAGAGGGATTGATTGATTTGGTCAGTTAGACTTTAAATGTCAGGTGATATCCGTTCCTGTATCGATCCTAAGTCACTGAGTAAGGTGTTTCGGACAAAAAGTTACGGTTTGCCAACCGTCTGTGACATCCTACCGAAAATAAGTCGGACCCAATTTTTCACAAAGACCGATTTATCTTCTGCTTGTTAGTAATTAGAACTCGATGGACAGTCCAGTTAATTTACCGCATTTAGAGCCTCGTCTAGACGTTTTCGTTGGTTGCGTTTGCCCTTCTGACTGAAGGTGTTCAGTGATATTTTTCAAGAACGTCCAGTCACGTGTATCGGCCGATGATGACGGAAACCTAGAGGCACTTCTAAGGCACTGCATCGATGGAGGAATTCGCTTGCCGCACGACAATGTGGCGTTCCGAGAAAAAGGTCACCTTTCATGGACATTTGCAAACGCCAGACAGATTCAGAAGAAACTCCGAGAGGACATGTTATCGTCACGGTGCCATCTGCTGACGATGTGAAAGCAGTGTCACGATTGAATGGTATGGTCAGTTATCTTAATCACTTCCTTCCAAACCTGTCAGATATGATGCATCCCATCCGCTTGTTGACCTGTGAAGCAGTAACATGAAAATGATAGAAAAAACAACGGATAGCATTAAGTAGAATCAAACAGGACCCTATATTGAATTCACACAATCCAGCACTACTTCCGGTCGATCAGTGTGGTGTTAATCCAATTGTCTTGGGCATGGTATTACTGCAAAGTGGAAGACTGGTAGATTATCGCAATAGTAGTATTTCGCTTGCGGAGCGGAACTGTGCGCAAATCGAGAAGGAAATGCTGGCAGTGATATTTGCCATGAACTGGTTCATCATTTATACTTTTGGTCGGAGAACAATAGTTCACACCGACCACAAACCGTTAGTTTCAATATTGAGGACATTGTTATCGGCTGCACCTGGAAGGCCATAGAGAATGCTAAACAGAATGTAAAAATATGACGTCAAATCGATCTATCAGCTGGGGACTCAGATGCAATTAACCGACACGCTGTCCAGAGCTTGTGGAAAAGGTTGACACCGTTACGGCTATAGATTAACCTGTGATGGAATCCGCTCTAACCATAAACCTAAAAAAAGCAACAGGATAAAACGCCACTTAACAATGTCTGGCGGAAACTATTAAAAATTGATGACCATACAATAAGTTGCTCAAAGAACTAGCAGTTGTTTTAGTGATCTGTCCAGGAATATGATTTAATATTCGGAGGAGAAAGAATAGCAATTTCAAGCACGTTTCAGTGGAAAATGTTGGAGCATGTTCACCTGGCACATACGAGGATGAACAGTTGTATCCAGAGAGCAGAAGAGCTCTTCTGTTGGCCTCAGATGTTGAGTTGCGTAAGAAGTTATATACATAGTTGTACTACGTGTCGAAAAACTGACTGGAAGCAAGCCGAGGAAGTGATGTTGATGTGCCATTAAATTTAACGATAAGCAGTATGTGATCACCATAGACCATTTCAGTGAATTCCACTAGTTAAAGTGGCTGAGCACTACTACTTCCAACCTGGTCGTTAATACACTTGGAACCCACTTTGCGCAATGACACACCTGAGATGTTTTCAGACAACGGATCACAGTTCACTGGCACGGAATTTAAATTGTTTGCCGAGGATTGGGGGTTTCGAGCATTGTATAAGTCCGTACTACAGCCAGTTGAATGTGAAAGACCAAGCGGTAGTCAAAATGATAAAATGGCTATTGCAACTGGCAGTTATTTGGAGATGATCCATTATTTAGTGTTACTGAAGAAACAGAATACTTCTAGTGAAACTGTGCTCCACAACTCAGCTCAAAGAATGTTGTTTGGTTGGCGGCATCCGAAACGGATTAGCCTGTCACAGTGACCGAAGCCAA
>JTDE01003226.1:48724-71373 GCA_014338405.1 Paragonimus skrjabini miyazakii | reverse complement strand
ACCACACACAACGAACACCTCACAACGGACGCATCCGCTTTTTGTCTGGCTGCTCCCCTTTGGCCAATCTGACATGGTTGAACCTGTAACGACCGAGGTCGCAATCAGCACAGCCCTCCGAAT
The DNA here is from genome assembly GCA_014338405.1 of Paragonimus skrjabini miyazakii. NCBI lineage: Eukaryota > Metazoa > Platyhelminthes > Trematoda > Plagiorchiida > Troglotrematidae > Paragonimus > Paragonimus skrjabini miyazakii. The sequence continues at coordinate 71,250 of JTDE01003226.1, read as the reverse complement.
CAAAACAGCACACAAGCCTGACCACCACGCCAAGGAGGCAGAAAAAGTCAGATCAAAGAATGTTAGAGGGAAGAACACGTACGCATCTGTCGATAGTAAGAGAACTTCTAAAACACTAATCACCGAACGAAACCGAAATGCACAACGGCTTGAGAGGACGAATATCAACTCAAAAGCGATACCACGACAGAGGAGCCCGCGAACTACCGGCTCTACGGGTGAGCTGCTAAGCATAGGTGCAGTGCGGTCCAGAAAATCTACGGCGATGGACGAGAGTGGTGGTGAGGTATTGTGGCTATCGGTTTTGTGGAGTAGAAATCAAAAGAAAGTGGAACAAGGGGATTCGAGTGCATTTGAGAAGACAAGTAATATCGGATGCAGGACACCTTCCCACAAAGGTGGACGTGTTATCCCAATCCAGCATTGGACTATGCTACGAAAAAAGGAGGATGTAAGTGGATTAGGCTGGACGAACTCATCGATACGAAGTCAACCAGTGATTCGTAGAAGGGTACGATCATTCAACTTCGATAACCCGAACAAACTGGCATGTCAGTATAGTGATCCGCACGGCATGCTGACGTAGCATCGTAATCCATTATGATGGACGTCGGGGTAAAACAAGTTGTTTAAGTGCGTCACGCGTTAAAAGCAATGAACATTACGAAAAACAAAATCGAAAGCAGCTTTCAAGCAAAAAATTACTGTACCTGTTGGCTGCCTATAAGGGTACCGATGCTCGGAACCTGTTGTTAAGTAAGGTGTGGCCAGTGCATTGTGGTTGTTTGCCAATCTGGCTTTTGAGTTTTAACTGGCGGGATCTTTCATGATAGGCGGGTCGTCTGCTTTATAGATGGTGTCATGAACATGAAGCCGACGGCCAGCACAGCTACGTACAAGGAAGAATGGAATTCTCTTATTTCCTTAAAAGAAGCTAGTTCAATTTCTTTAGATCTTTCGACAAGATGATGCCCAGGGCCTTGGCGCGGTTTCTTATTCCACTTGCATTGTCATGTTCATAACTGGGGTGGATCGAGCTGTTCTTACTGATAGAATTCCTTGAGGTGATATCCAATTCCATCGCATTTGTCCCCTTTTTGACATACTTCTTAACAGTGGGCTTTCGCCACCTTTGTAATGTGACTCATTTACTCGTTTGGCTCTTCCACTTGATTTTAATTGGGTACTTTTGTTATAACTTGCGTATACGGCCTACGAGCGCGTAAACAGACAACAGAATAACGGTTAGTGAAACGGTAGATAACGGAACGACGTTCAACGGTTCTGAACGACTAACTACGAAACATGCATGCTTAATACGTGTCTTCCCGGCCAACCCAACTACTTGAGGCTAACGGATGAACACAGAGAAAAGACTGGCCTCCTGACAGAGCTACTTTATGTCACTCAGTCCGAAGACAACATGGTCACAAACCCGTTCTTATTTTTAGGGTTTGTGACTAGCAATAAGCAAGGTCAAAAGGAATGGGCCAGACAAAGGTCTAGGCAGTACAGTCTACGTGTGTAGTCGGGATGACAACAACAGTTGTCACGAGGACGTAGGTCGATTGTGAGAACCGGAGCCGCGCACGACCATGGTAAAGGTGAAGGTCACTCACATGTGAACTTTGTCACTTTTGGTCACACAATGTTTTCGGGGAACTGGCAACTTCCCAGACAACTTTGTTCTTCGGTACTACGTAGTTTGTGTTCCCCTTAGTTTCTTTACTCAGATGTTACCAGGTTGTTTTACAGTTTCGAGCGTATGACCTCTGCTCAGCCAACAATGATGAGGACACGAACTACAGCATAATCTGAGTCTGGGTAGTTGCTCCAAAGTTCATGAGTCCTCAACAGCCGAGTGACGCAGCAACGGCGCATCAGTAAAGAAGCTTTCTCTAAAGGGTTGTTACTCGATGCGATTCCCGAGGACCTTTGTTGCACCTTGAAGTTACGAGAACGGAAGCCTTTCACACGGCGTTTATTTTCACTAGTTTACGATTAGGTTTATGTATGTCCTGTGCAGGACCAAATTGTAAGGAGAGACAAATCGTAATCGCGGATGTTAAATCCAAATTTGGGAAACAGTGCTCTGAAAGTTCATTACTTGCCCAGTAATGCTGACTGGATATCAACTAACCAATCACATCTCTTGGTGCGTTTCTGTAATGTGCCGAACCTTCCATTCCTTTTTCAAGATCATTTTGCCTTGTAAATACAACACCGTTGTACAGACGGAGCAAGTAAAGTCGTTTTTAGCACTTTAAAAAAAAATAATTTCATGGACTGGGGAATTTCGGAGATTGGGATCCGAGCTTTCTGATAATGTGATTTTCGTTGTGAGCAGTTACTTTATCGTTACGGTTTTGCTGGTACAACGCAAACGCAATGCTCCTGCTTACAGTTCCTCAATGTATGGGTGGGTTTGTCGCTGTTCACTTAGTGATTGTCACTAATTTCCACACTACTTTGATAAACTTGCTTGTGTGCTTAATTCGTATGAAATAAGTTTGCTGGTTTTCGAACTTGTTTACGAATATTAGTATACTTGAATTCTCCTCACTAAAGTGACCTAATTTACACGATAGTACCAGGCGGCTTTTTTCCCCAAGACGTCTTTACGGCGTCACTGATTACGAGTTGGTTAAGGCAGCTGTTGTTATTCTGAATCATGTTTCGCCAACAGCATCACAAACTGAAAAGGTTATGTATTTCAAGTTTTGTGGAAATCCAGTTATGTCATGCACTAAAGCATACACGTCAGACGCACACTTATTTTTAAACTCAGCACTTTTCTTTATTTTAGGCCGTTGCATTTTTTACATATCTCCAAAACCACATATCTTCTTCTAAACTGAGGCATCTCTACGCGTTTGGAGCAATTGGTTTTGCTGGACTTGTGTTCCTCGTAGTTGTGGGGTTGACTTATGCGGGGATTGTTGCCCCATGGAGTGGCCGGTGAGTCCAGTTTCATATGCTACTGAGAATCGTTGATAGATAGAGGTACTAATCAGACTCGTATGCCTTTCGTTTTTCTTTGTCTGCTTGTTCATCTCTTTAAAGAACTGTTCATTTTTGTAAGTAACGCCTATTGGACAAAAAATAGAAGTCGTTTTTTGTAATTAAGTCATAATTTGTTCTTCGCCCGGTGACTGTGGACGAACACAGTCTACCTTGGGTTGCCAGTTTGCACGGGCTACGGTTTCAGGTGCTCGAAAGGACGTTTACAGTGGTTTTTGGTGCTCATCTTCAAGCCGACACTGCACGACCGGTTTTGTCCTTGTTTACGCACATCATATAGGGATAGTTTGAACGAACGGTCGGGCTAAGAGCCCTTCCCGTTATGAGCAAACATTATCTGCTAGGTCACCAGTTTTATGAGTTATGCATTTACTAATGTTTTACATGTGATAATGCTGTCATTTGTACAGTATACTAATATAGTATAGTATACATGTTTGTTTTATAATGTTCTACGATCTGGATTAACTGATAATCATTGTTGATTTCTACGCTTTTTTGAGTGTAAAGTTCAGTGAACAATGATTTCAGTTCCCGCTTACCGTATTTTCTGATCAAGGTATATTACATAGTCTATTCGATATCTTGTTGCATATTTTATTAACGTTCCATGGTTATACTGCCCGTTCACCACTATTCCAAAAACAGACATGATACGAACTCCGTACATTTAGCTATTTTATCAGCATGTTCATATACTGGTTCACAAGGATCACATCGTCATTATATTCTAGAATCAATACAGAGACGCATGTCTCAACCATATCCTGCTTCGCGTGTATTACAGTATGTTTTGAGAAACATTCACTCTTGACTGATCACACGCACTCTACGTAAAAACGTCCATTAAAAATGGCATACAATTCTCGTCTCTATGGGGATTCCAGTGTAACGTCTGACTTGAACTGATACCGAGGTGAACATCAGTTCGATTACTCAGTTAAAATTGGTAGCCTTATAAGGTGCCTGCTTCAACTATTGTTTGGCGGCATGTAATAACGGACAGGAAACGATCGGTTGTTCCAGAAATCTTAAGTCAAATTGATGACATTCAAGCTGACTAGTGAAGGGTAATAATTCATGAGATAATTCTCTTATTTGGTGACCAGAACGAACCGCTACGGATAAAAATTCCGTCTCTGTTGTAGAGTCTGTCGACAAGTAGCATTGAGTATCTCTGAATGCACAAATTCACTAGCTGAAATTCAAACAATGTATGATCGGTTCGTTTTTTTACACTCCTTGTTTTATAAGATTTTCTGAGGTGTCAACTTTCTGGTGGGTTCCCTACTCTTGTCAACAGACGTATTGTGGGTTAATCTGACCGAAGCCTGAAGTTGTCGATTCATGTTGTGTTTATGAGGAACGCTGAATTCGAAGGTTTTCTGTAGCGTGAGTTGGCTTTGGAGGGTGAAATCTCTGTGAAGTCAGGAAAAGATTAAGTGAATGCGAGTGTTCCCAAGGGGCTCCGATTATCAAACGAAGACTTTCTTCCCCTCTGTGTCGTAGGCAAACGTAAGCGTACTGTGGTTTGAGTTCAAAATATTCATCTTCTTCAATCAGATGATCATGCTTTCAAGTTTTCACATGATCTCTCAGCTGGACGGGACCATAGACAGTTAACTAACCTAACCCAGCTTTTTGATTATAAAGTAGGTCTGTATTAAAACTAACATCCGCGGATGTGCATAAAGGTAATCTGATAGAATGGAAGCGCCATACAGTATGTACGCATTAACTACAATCCAGTCATCAGGATTTTAGAGTAAAATGGACCTGCATATGCTGCCTTGAGCCATTCAACTTGAAAATTTGTTTGGGGGTTGTCCGCCGTGGTTTGACTGGTCGTTGTGCAGGAAATTCGTCGGTTTACCGGACTTCAAAATATCCCACATCTGAATGAGTGCATGATCTCTTACCAATCATTGAGAATCATCCTCGTTCTTGTTGATAGCAGTACAACAGCGATTAACACTTAGGCTTATCCACCGTTCAACGGTGAGGGAATAAGAAAAAAACGAGCTTCGATTTGAGTAAAGTAAAGGATAGGGATGTGGCTGCTGTGGTTACCATTTAAACCGTGTGGTAATAGAATAACCAAAGGTTCGTTGCGACGGTAACATGGGAGGTATAGTTCAGTCAGCCTAACGTATGGCAGTACAAACCGTGGTAACATGAGGTGTATGAACTATCATGTACGACGATCTATACGGTAAGTAAGTTGGCCAATTTAACAGTCATCAAAGGATCAAAAGCTAAGCGCACAGCACGAGTGGAACAATTAATCATGTGCATATGATTGATTTATCTCTTCCTCCGTTGGTTGATGCTATCTGACTTGAAAACAATCAGTTGAGTGGCGCTAACGCTGGAGCCGGCGTAATGGAATGTTGGCCGAATGCGTAGGCCCAGTCTTGGACACGTCATTTACTTCAAAGAGCTGAGTTATCGGTGGTCTCTTGTCTTCTGAGTTAAATGTAGACGGTCGCACATAATTCAGATGGCGTCGTACCAGTCACCTATCTTCCATTTAAGCTTGTATAGTTCATTCATTACTACTTGTGGCAGTAGCGGGTTACCATATATTTTCTGCGGGTAGATCCACAACGATGGGCTGAGACGCAGATAAACGTCTGTCTTTAGTCTGTATATTGAAACATGCTTTTACTAGGTTTTGTTTACTAAGATTCTTTGAACGAGGACTTTTGTAAAGTCAAATCGAACATAAAGAAGACGACCAAATGAGTTCGATAGGGATGCTGCCGGTGGCTTCGTTAACAAATAAGGTACAATCCAAACACACAAGCATGGATATATGGGCTGTTCGTTCATCAAATTCTTCAGTGTTTGTATGGTACGTTCTATCAGGCTGTTGAAGAAGGGTGTTGGAGTGCTTCTGAAAAATATTTGACTCCATTCGGCGTGACGTGACGTCTGTAAACTCAGCATCCTCATGATCATCATAGACAGCAATAAGTCAGTGGTTCTCACTGATGCTTAACTGCCACACAACCTGGAAGAAAAAAAAGAAGAAAAAACCTATAGGAGAAGAAAGAAAAAAAGGTGAGGGGAATGGACCTAGCTACTAAAAATAGCTGCGTTTATATTCAAACATTCTAAATCAAAGTGCCTACACCTTGCAAACATACAACCCAGCCGTGAGTCAAAGTAAGGCGTCATCATCATGACAGCTTCCTTACGGCTTTCACTGTCCCGCGTCGTTAGGCGCACTCACTTCACAGACAACTCGGCTAAACAACGATAGCGTGCACGCCACTGATTTCGATCAGACACCATGCAACCTAACGTCTCCAGCCTAGAAGGCGAACCTGACCTGCAGTAGCCAATCCCTTGGTAAACGACTTCATTTATCTACATCAAGGCATCATCTGTTCAGCCAGCCACAGCGTCAGCAAAGAGTGCTCAATGTGGCAGACGACTAGCTGGTATGTTTAGAACACGACCCAGCCATCTAAGTATGTGCAAAGGTAATTATTAAACAAAAGAACTCGTTTAACAATCACTACCCGTTGTTTAATCGCTGATGCCACTCGATACGAGCGATCAAATGCAGACATCGGTGGTCACATACATGGAGACAGTTCACGCCTATCCTGAGCGATCAAGTTTGGCTGCCGTATAGCAATACAGCTCTCACTGTCTCTTTATATACTCGACCTTTGAGCCTGAGAGAGATCTCTCCGCTATCATATTTTCCGCAGATTAACGAATACCATGTTCGCGTTAGATGTACGCGCTTTTGTTTCATGCCCCACACCTCCGCCGCCGCTGATGAAAATTCTTACATACACAAGTCGGCCAACAACCCCCATGACGTCATTATCTAACTTTAAATCTACGTTATCACAGCAGTCTCGCACAACCAGAGTTATCACAACGAGATCGCACCTTGACGCGATGTGACGGCTTGCACATCTCGATGACCTATTGGACTGAACTGAACGATGTGGTGACCGCACCGACAGTCACGCATACGAGGTAGGCCAACAGGCAGAGGTCTGACAAACCAGTCTCCAGGTCCTCCAGGTTGGGGGTTGGAAGAAGATTGGCATCTTTTCCGGAAACATGTACCAGTTCTTGTACACTGTCATCCGCTGTCTAACGGTACAGGCTTTTGAGCCAAAGGTTTTGTTTGAGAACCCTAATCGTTCTCTTGTCTGCGTCTGGGTGCCATGACATTATCTCAGCCCGCATATAACCATGACTACTCGCAACACTTAATTCCATACTGCATCGGCCGTCTTTCAGTGTAAACCGAGCCACCCTGTTTGCTGCATACAACAAAATGTACGGGAAAAAACATGCTACTTCTGGCCTCCTCCATTTTCCTATCAAATTTAGCCCTCTGCCCCCTCTCTACCCCATTTCTAGTGATTACTTCGCAGGCCCCACAATAGATGTAGCTAATCGTAGTAAAACTGTATGGGTAAGTCTAATCTCTTACCATTTAGTCTGAGGCCGCCCTCGTCCCTTACTTAGGCCTAGAATGCGAACTAATATAGGTGCCTTCAACGTTCGCACTCTAAAACTAATAAGTCAACAGACCGATCTCGCACGAACGCCAGACTCGTTGGATGTCGGTGTCTGCTACACGTCAGAGACTAGAATCCAGGACAGTAGTCAACGTATGGAACGAACAGCACCCGAATTATCTACCCGACACTGATCATACACTTCGGGTGACTCCACAGCCGCCGTTACAGGTCAGGCTGGAGTATGTATAGTCCTCAGGTAAACGGCTGCAGCCGCATTGGTAGATTGGATTTCCGTTAACGGTGGACTTGGTGCCGTCCGCTTGGCAGGTTCTGTTGGCAGGTTCTGCTCTAGACGCGAAACCTTCGGAAAGCTTTTGATTGTGTCTGCTTATGCTCCAGATGACTGTGGTGACACCGGCGTCAAGGGCGTCTTTTACGGGGATCTGGCCGCTCTCCTTCGGTCAACACATGGTTCTGATATAACCGTCCTGGCCGGAGATATGAGCACCCACGTCAGCAACCTCGGTGAAGTTTTCTCGTTTGGGTGGCAGGTGTGGGTTAGTATCACATCGCTTGGGCGGCTGTTACAGCTGTGCCTCGAGCATAAGCTGTTTTTAACCAGCCCAAGAAGTATTTAGCGGCACGCGAAATAGCGTCTAGCATTGTTTGTGATGTCTGGAAATTATCAAACAGCAACACTTTGTCGTCATCGTGATCGTGGTCAGTTAGTCTTCCACCAGGTAGGAGGTGCTCGCCGGTGTCTTGTGAGTACCGCATACAGCCCTCCACTGTTTTGCCTGTGATAACATTACAATGATGAAAATAGAGAGCCTTGAAGTACGCCGCCGCTGGTGCTGAAGCTGTCAGTCAATCAGTCAGTCAGTTCACCGTAAACCCTAACCTGAGCTGTAGTATGGGAATTAAGCGCCGACAGTGTTTACATACTTGGTCGATACACTCCTGCGTTTAAGCGACTGTTCACTGGTCAGCTGACAGACTGCTGTATTTGGTCATCCAGCTCACTGCGTTCCAGTTGCAATGAATTCTCTTCTAGATGTGTCCGCAATTATCACAACGAAACACTGTTTCGTGGTCTGCTAAGTACTTGTGCCATTAAGGTTCTCAACTAAAACCTTTGGCTCAAAAGCCTGTACCGTTAGACAGCGGATGACAGTGTACAAGAACTGGTACATGTTTCCGGAAAAGATGCCAATCTTCTTCCAACCCCCAACCTGGAGGACCTGGAGACTGGTTTGTCAGACCTCTGCCTGTTGGCCTACCTCGTATGCGTGACTGTCGGTGCGGTCACCACATCGTTCAGTTCAGTCCAATAGGTCATCGAGATGTGCAAGCCGTCACATCGCGTCAAGGTGCGATCTCGTTGTGATACCTCTGGTTGTACAAGATTGCTTTGATGTTCGTTCTTGTCATCCTGCCTGTACGTGCTGCTTGACCGAGGTTAACACGGTATCTTTGTCGGCTTCTCGAGGTCCGTCCGTCAGCGTTATTGTATCATGATCGAAACTTCGGGTAAGATCCATAGATTTTTGTTGATTGTTTCTGGTATTGGCAGCGTAATTAAAGCATCAGCAGCATTATCGAATCGCCCAGGAGTATACTAAATTTGATTGTTGTAAGCAAATAGGATGATAGACCAACGAATCATTCTTGATGACACCATTTGTCGTACTGTTACTTCCCCGTACAGTTTTGAAATAAAGGGCTTATATTTCCTCAAAATTTACGAACCGTCGTCTCAAAGGTTATTGGTGAAACCCTTCTACACCAAACGTGGTAGACGAGGCTTCCGGCTGCAACTAATCTCCGTGAGCAGGAAGAAATTAGATGTTCTGCGCCATCTGGAAGTTTACCTATGAGCACGTCATGAAGGCCGTATGAGAAATGTCACTAGAGTGTACGACTGACTCTTCTGAAATTTAACATATGAGAACACTTGATGAAATAAGAATCTGTTCATTTGTGCTGAAAGCGTTCTCATAAGTCAGTCCAACGCCAGCCTTTGGCTTCACGCCGAATCTGGTAAGGACAGTGAATATACTTCACCACAAAGGACATGTATAGAGGACCTGAATGACCACTCCTATAAACGACTGAAACGCCCTCACTTTTTTAAGTGATTGACCATCGAATAGAGCTCATGTTCTCTCTTCTAGCGGATGTAATGTTTCCTTTGACAGTTTAACTCCGGATTATTATAAACTGGATACTCTTCTCTTTTTAACGCTAGACTTCAAAACCAAGTCGAAAGTCTACGAGCGCAGTGATCTAAATGTCACCAACGTCTGCTTATTTATCAGCAATATCTTCAACAAGAGAGCCGGTGCTACGTCGAAAAATAGTTGGTGCAATGTTAACTCCGAATGAGAGACGGGTATGACAAGACAACCCTACATGGATGCTAGTTGTTGCGTAAGGACGTGGATTTTCGTCTTGGTCGATCTATTGGTGTGCGTGAATTAGTTCCACTTTTGTTAGATAATGATGCATGTCCTTAATTTTTGGTTAGGGATAACGATCTAATTGTGACGTTCGACTGACGGTTATTTTATAACCACCACAAATTCTCATCGTTCCTTCGGGTTTTGTTACTGGCACTGCGGTGTTACCCAGTCTGGACACTAGACTGGTTCGACTGTACCTTCTTGGAACTGGCGTATTTAATTTCCAATCTTATTGTGAAGAGCATTACGTAGGGTCCGGATCTTCCAGACTTTCGTTGTTGCTTTCCATCAGTTGATCTTATCCTTCATTGATTGTTCATAAGTGACACAGATCGATTTTGGTCCATATAATTAAAAACTCCAACTTTCAGTCAGACTATTTAAGGAGTGCGCGCATAATACTCACCCATAATCTGCCGTTGAGTTTTCGAAAACGTACGCTCGTCTTTTTGTCCTGATGGAACCCCATGAGTAATACAACTATCTAGCTGTCTGTATCCGTTATCCACGTTGAGGACGGCCATTGGTTTCGGTGTGCGAATTGTTCTTTTTGATTCGCGCCACGCTACGCATTAGCGATGCTGTGGATTATACAACAGTACACATCTACCACTGTCGGTGCTTCTTTTTGTATTACTGATTCGGTCAACAACCTCCATTGTTTTAGGATCTAATAGTAGGTCTACACAACCGCTACAGCTCGTGGACACACTACATCTTGAAAGTGCAGTACGCATCCGAATGTATATGGTAGAAGGTGAAATATTTTCTGTCGTCACTTGTGTTACTTTGCATTTGCTATCCATCAGTAGTTTGTCGTCGTCACAGACAAGGTCGGTAAGCTTTTTGTCAGGCAGCCAGTCTCGAAACTGTGGGTGTCCTAGGCAATACTCCATCGTTTTTCCGTAATAAACTTGAACCCAAGTGATGATAAAGAACAGTTTTGACAACTTTCGGCACCTAATGTTTTTGGACAGTTCCTCGTTATCTTTGTTCTAGAATTGTAGTATGGGGTAGGTCGTCGATAATGTTTTGGCATATTTGCCCGACATACCCTCGTCCTTAAGTAATTCTAAAAGTTTGATACACCGTATCAAGCACACCTTTACGGCCGAACAAAACCGCGGTTTTGATATATGCTACTGCGGAATTTTCGAAGGATGAGAATCCCATCTGTACATGCTCTTCTAGGACTAAACCTTGTCTGTTCTCTAGTCCTCGTTTCCTGTGCTACAGTGAGTCCATAGCGGGACGTCAAAACTTTTCTCGTAACTGGGACAAAGCCGGTTCCCCTACGCTTCCCACAGGGTTTTCTGCTTGAATAAGGGAACCCTCTTCGATCTACTTCCACCCAAAGGGAGACTCTCAGCCGTCCACACTGTTTTGGACAGGTCCGTGAAAGCCTCGATCAATACCCCCTCGCAAAATATCAGCATCAGGTCATTTGGGTCAGTGATCTTGTATTGTTTAATATTTGAGGCGCAGTCGCTTACCACAATTCGTGGACGGTGGCTTACTTACCAGGACACCATCTTATAAGAACGGTGGTATTAGTAGTCGCAGAAGTAATCCATTCCGTTGACCGCTTTCACCTGTTGTGGATAGGTGCTCCATAGATGAAGGGTTTGAAGTAGTGCTGCGGACTGACTTGAAGAGTCAGTTTTTATTCCTCTTCGCTACTTTTCTCAATTAGCCTAGCTTATTGATCGGCTGTCGGACTGTACATGAGCTTTCTGTAAATATCCTTCTGCAACTTGTTTTGTGAGCCCATGGCAAACTCCATTATGGTAATCGTTATCTTAATCATCATCATTACCATTAATACACCAGTGGCTGACACATGCTTACCGTCATGCAGTCGTGATGGACAAAACAAACCCTAGTCTAAAGTTGACAAGACGCTGGTAAGATGAGTTCTATCTCCCGAACTCCTGTGTCTAAACTGACAGCCAACATCAAGATGTATCACCTTGCAGAAATATTGTCAGAGAGAAAGGCAACGTCTATAGGACAGTTCTGTGACAGCCTCCCGCTTCGTCAGTTATCACTCCCTCACAAATTACTCAATCTCACAGTGGCAACGTTCGTATCACTGATACCGGTTGGTCTCCCCGTCCTCTGATGTTTCTATCCTAAGGCCGGGTAGGTCACAAAGATCCACGCCAAGGAGATGAACACGTCTCACTGTCCCTGATTTACTAGTAGCTGTTTTCAGTCCCCCTTGTCATATCCTAATTTAGATACTCATGCCTTGCGCCACTGAGCTGAAGTCTCAGCATAGCGTGCGGCAGGATAATCCAATGACTGGCGTTCTTAATACATGGCCTGATAGTCCGAGCTGGCACATTCTCAGAGTTTGAGCCATGCACCCGATCGGTGCCCGCCACCAAATTGACTTCCACTCCCCGGGTTGCTTTCTGTTGATATCATCCAGTGCATACGATTGAGTGCAAACATCCATTATCGAAGAGTTCGGTACGCTTTTTGCCCTCAATCTTTAACGGTCATATATTGCAGCCGCTAAGTAAAATTGTTCTAATTTTTATCTCGTGAATGCGATCCCCAAGTTCTGCTGAAAGCTTTTTGAGCCGAAAGGTGTCTCAGAGCATAGAACCTCTTCCTAACCTTAGCAGTACGAGCTCAGGTTTAATTGTTTACACTATAGTTATTCTACACATCTTTCAAAGTACACATAGCGGCCAGAAAACCTAGGACTTTATTATCCAGTCCTGGACACCTTTGACGGTTTATGCGCTTGATGAAAATTATTAGACACCAGTATCTTATCCGCAGTATATTTCAGCTCAATCACTCCCACGGCGAAGTATACCAAGTTTCTGCGTCCCGCTAGTGTTGTAGCCACTTTTTCTATGGATTCGCTTGTGAAGTAAGTTCCTTATATACCTTAACCTTAGCCTGTGCATTAGGGCAGATATCTGTTGTTTGATCGACATAGCCTTAGGACTCCACAAGTTCAGACCGACTAACCAGATTGAATACACTTTTGAAATCAAGAAATGAATCCATTGTTGGTCGACAGTACGTTTTGCGCTGATCCAGAATTTGATGGATTGGGTCATTTTCGTCTCTGGTTTCTCTTACTAAGTGTCCTCTTTCCGTCTTTGACTGGTGCAAGTATGAGACCGTCCGGGTCAGCAGCCTCGAGCCCTTTCAAGGTTGTGATGTAAACGAGAATCCCAATGTAATTGGGTGGTTCCGCAATGGTCGGCCGGAGTACAGTCTGAGAGGTACGTAGTGGCAGTTAATTGAAAACAAGGAACCAGCGTGTTCTGTCTCGTGCTGGCCTTCTTGTGACCCACTACAGGTGGGCTCACCGTCCATTTTTTTAATGATTCTGTAAATGAGTAGCCTCCTATTGTTGTGAGCCAAAAACGCGGATGACGCAAGGATTGTTTGTTCCGAAAATCAACACATGGAGTGTACACTTCAACATCACAACAGACAAGCGCTCATTTGCATATATCATTGATCCAGGGACGTCACGGTTGTTACGGTTGCCAGTGCCCAGTTCATGTGTGAAAAGAAAGCCATTTTATGCCAAAGTGCACTTCTTGTATCCAAGTGCATGCTCGTGCCTCTACTGAATAGTAGTGTGGGTAGTGTAATATGATCGCTCGTCCTCACTACACTAGGACGGATGTAGCGGATAAGCAGCAACAACTTACTACTAGCTTTTCATACGAAAACCACTTCCGTTTCGTTTGTTTTCTTTGTCTGCTCTCAGACTATGTTCGATGTTCTTTGTGACACCCTTCCCCGACTCTTTGTGAGTTGTTCACTGGAATTTTTCATCTAACGTCTAATAATTCATGACTTAGTCGAAACCTCGTGTTTGTTATGTCCACGAGTCGTCCAAATGCTAGCCTGCATTGCCTGTAAAATTCGGGCCCGGCAGGCGTTAACATTTAGTAAACCAAATGACGTGTAAATTCTCAGTTTGCCTGACGAACTTGTCTTATCGCAGTTCAAGTCGGTTTCTCAACCGTCAACAGTTGTTTCGTGAGAACGTTCTACAGTTAACTGATGGACGGGTCAACAGCGGACGGAGGCATGACCCGTATAAGCGCACGTTTTCTGGTAGGGTTAACGGTTCCCGACGGAGGCATTATTATCTAAAAGTGACAGTTGCGCAGCCAGTTTGAGACCAGGCCCGATCAGTAAAAATAGTGTTAAGTTGACATCGCTGAGTTGGCGTCGCTGTTATCTGAAGATGGTACCTATCAGAACAGCCCGTGTTCAGCGCAAAGCCGTAGCATACAGTGATCATCACTTGAGATATTTGCTGTCAAGCCGAATTTTCCTCAAGTGTGATTTTGCCAGACTTAACCTTGGAACTATTGCGTCCGCATCGTTGAATAATATTAGCTTATATCGAGGCCACGTGTCGATTGTAATAGAGAAGCTAAATCCTCGTGTGTAAACCCAACGAACGGATTTCGAAAAAAACTTGCCGTTTAGATCCTTGTCTGGTAGGGTTAGTTAACCGGAGACATAGCCTATCATTAACTTAGCTGGGCTTCTGCTGCCACGCTTAGAACCTTATCTATTTCAAATTGGTTGGGGCAGCAACCTGGTCATCTGCTATGTACAGCCAGTATCTGGTACTGATCGGTGATGCCGTCTACTTAATGCACAGGCTGCTATCGTGAACTACAGCTTCCAAAACATCACAGATATGAAACAAATGTGAAAAACGCAACTACCGTCATATAAGCTGTATGCTCAAGCATAGTTTTGTTCGCTTACGCGAAATGTACAAACAGTTGGATGTATGGGAGCCTACGAGGAAAATCCTCCTTTTTAAGTGATTAGTCATCTTTCATTTACGTGACCTAGAGTAATGTTGATAAGTACGGATGTAGGTGTAAGGTGGAAACAGAGAATAGGAAGAATATTTCATCTGTGTGGCACACTAGCAAGGTGGTGGCAGATTTACAATCATTTGTTTTTAAACACAATGGTGGTTTCATACGGTGTGTAGCAATCGCTTCGGAAGAAGGCAAAATGTGTCTGCTGATTGTCTGACAGATAACACAGAATGCTTTAATGGGGTCTACTCAGTGACCAAATTCCTGTAATTGCTTTGTATTTGCACTCTGTACAGTTCCAATTTTATCAGTAAAAAGCCATTTGAAGAAGTGCTCCAATCCCCGAATGTGCAGTGCCCTCACTGTGCGGCCAATGTATTGCAAACCGCTGGTACAGGTAACTACATGAATAATGTTTGCTTTGGCGAGTGTCAGATCCGAACCAAAAGGATGCGGTCTAGCCTATCGAGGAGATATTACCTCTTGTTTACAAGATCTGGGGAACAGTGGCTTAATTGATTCGAAGACCTATCATGAATTAGCTCTCAAAAGGACGCAGACATCGCATTTGCGCGGCCCCACGAAGGTACACAACCCCGACAATTCACTGAGACCTATATTATCAACGACAATTTCTCTTTATCATGGTCTGGCGAGATGGCTGGTAAAAGTTCTCGATCCGGTCAAACTATTTATGCACACATACTCTTAAGGACACGTCTGAATTCGTCATGAGCGTATGCAATAGGATTGTTGCTGACAAGGTGTGGCGTCGTTTGATGTCCAATCTTTATTTACATACTATTGGGTAAAGTGAGTAGCATCATTCTTGACTGTCTGCTGGAAACCTATCATAAGTTGGCTTTACCTGCGTTCCGTTTGTGCAAGCTTCTTACCGCTTTCACCAGTAATGTACAGGTTTTATACAGTGGACACTTGTCATCAGGTAGATGGTGGGACCATTTGTAGTCCTCTTGGACCAATGCTAGCCTATATTCTTATGGCTTTTGAGAAACAAGCACAAAACCTTATCAGTTTGGCATATCTGTACAAAACATACGTTGATGACGTTTGCATCGTTTGCTAGTGACTGACGGAGACAGTTGACGGCCACATGTCGTGCACACACATGGAGAAGACTTGGATACATAACGACCATTGCAAGTAATTTGTTCCGGGATATAGAAGGTAACAACTTTTTGAACCTAGTAGTTAGTCGGTCGAACTTATCCGTACCTTCAATAAACTGATCGTAGAGAGACTTGTATGTGCAAAGCTTCGTTTCTGCACGTGTGCAACAATCATAGATAATCTCTTTTTACTCTCTTCGGAAAGGTGAAAGATTATACGGACGTATCAAATGTGTTATCTGGATGATCCCAAAGCAACACAACACATTGTGCGGTTTTACGTCTGGGCGACTTCTAGCAAAAGCTCATTAGTTTTGGGAGAAGACATCCACAGCATGGTAGTTTATCTTAAGAAGATAAACGACATTGTACTGGGTCTTGGCGGTACTGACAAAGCGGGTTGGCTATTTGGCGCTAACTTCCAGCTTGAAGGGCTTGCCTACATCTGGTCGATTGAGTTTCCCTCTCATGGCACCATTAATACGCAAATGCACTTTAACTACAGCCCACACGTGGTCATATTCGGGTTGGGTTGAGCACTCTAGCTGTTTGTAGCTAATTGCAATCCCAGTCGTCGGAATAGCGTTTCAGGTGACTAATTTTCGTACTTGCGAATGCTGAGTGACTGTGTGTCTCAGCGGTCTAAGCGAAACCTCAGAAGTGAACCCATCTGTGTACTTGATGGAGAAAATCATGATGACGCCGGTACAGCTAATTTTTGGTTATGTCTGGGATGCAGTTTGTTGGTGCATGCGTCTCTGTAACGAAACGCGTTTGCTGCCGCATGGCTTAATTGCTCTGTATGAACCTTCAAGACTTTCTGTGCAAGGCCGATCGGAGAGGCTTTGGTTCTGTTACTCACAACAATACCGACACCTGCATGATTAGCCACTGAGACACCTATGAAACTGTGTCGGAAATAAACAGAGATTTTAATGGGATTACATATCTCAAGGAAATAATATACATCAGAGACAATGGTTTCCGAGGTACTGGTTAAGTCTGCTTGTGCTCCATGTATTCCTGTGCACGTCTTAACAACCTCCACTTTAAAGGACTTACGAAGTCAAAGATGAACAGCATTAGTAGGCATGATGTGGTTTGATATTCTTGCTGGACTTGAGCATGTCGGTTTTGGCTTTCATTAGTGATGTCGTGGCGATACCCTTTCCAGCGCACACTGCTGGTGATCCGCAGAAGTGACTGATATTTAAGGTCGTCAGAGGATGAATGGGAAATCGTTGTGCACATTGATGAATAGCAAAATGGGTTTTACTTGATAGCATGTTTGCTTGTGTTTTGTTCTTGATCTGATCATGTAACTATGAGAGTGATTTGGGGGACAACACCCTGAGTCTTTGATCAGGGCTGTTCGGTTCAATGCAGGTTACAGAGTTCTAGATCATTTGAGGACCGGTAGGTAATAGGACGGTTCATATGCTCTCCGAATAGGATCCAGTTATACAGGGTGCCCCACGCATAGGTTGTTGTTCGTCATTTCTCTACCGATTGATTTGTTTGACACGAGTGGCTATTGATTCCAAAACTGGGAAGATGACGTTAACTCCAGTATAGTTTGTCATCGATATCTATCACACTATGCTAAAATTTAGCCTGCTCATCATGGTCAGACGTCTGTGTAGATGGAGGTTTATAATGCGTGTGTTTGCGCTCGGTTTTGCTTTAGGAAACAAAAACTTGACCCATCCGCAAGGACGATTCGTGTAACCTCGTTGTCCAAACGCTGTTGTTTCCGTTGAGTAACCAGCGTAAAATCGGTTGATCGTGCGTAGGTGGGCGCAGTCGTCTGTGTGTTCTGGAGGTCTTCACTTTCACGACTGTTAACCACAGTGTGGAAGGCATACACTTGCTGTGTGCGTCGACAAAGCGGATGTTGCTCGCTGCGGCTGCTGACAGTTGGGGAAAACCTCAGCGGTCAAGTAATGACGTAGTCATCCGCCGTAAATCTTTAGTCTTTCTGTTGAGCATACTTGTGCGGTTTTACATACCGAATTTTCAAGAGCCTAATTATCCACCACCGATTTGTTGCTGGCAATAACGTACTTGTATCCGTGTGGTTTACTTCCATTTTTTGGGTATTTTTCTGCGTTTTTACTTACTTGTTGGTGTGTCACTTCGTATGCAACTGTCTCGATTAGTAGCAACCCGTACCGCAGTAACCATAGCCCTGACTCAACCGAAAACCCGTACTGGCACAGTTGTGCTCATTTGTTCGATATCTGTAATGCCCGTACATAATTGTACAAATCATTTCCGTTATCGTTGTTCTATGGTACTATTGCCTGGCTGTTTTTGGCATTCATCGAAAGGATGTTTCTTCAGTTTAAACTAGGTTCAAATGACGATGAGCAATGAACAATATGCCACAATTTATTAATGTAACGTTTTATAGCTTGGTGCAGTGTTTTCGGCTTGCACTCAAACACTACCAAGCCGAAATCGCCCTACTCGGTTAATACTGCTGATTACTTGTGCTTGGGCCAGTTCGGTTGATACTAAAGACTACAAAAGGCAGTCGGAATTTGAACCGACGTTTTTATTTATATCGCCTCTGTGGCCGAAAATATATTTTTTGTTCCCCCGAAGAACGCTACTTTTGTGGATATGTACATGATTTCATTTTTTTCGTTTAAAGTTTCCGAATTTTACTAATATCTTAAATACTGTTTGACAGGTTTTACTCGTTGTGGGATACAAACTACGCAAAGATACATATCCCCATCATCAGTTCCGTTTCTGAACATCAACCCACTTCATGGTGCTCCTTCTTCTTTGATATGCACGTATTGATAACGGCTTTCCCTGCTGGTGTTTGGCTATGCTTCAAGAATCTCACTAACGAACGAGTATTTGTAGTTCTTTATGGGATTTTCGCTTCCTATTTTGCTGGTGTAATGGTTCGACTCATTCTTACCTTGACGCCTATCGTGTGTGTCTTTGCGGCAATATCCTTCTCGCGCATGTTCGAGGTGTTCATGGATGATAAGGAGATAGGATCCAACTCTTCTAATTCATCTCTCCCTCACGTCAAGGCTTCACAAACCGACAAACACCTGTATGATAAACCATCTAAGACCGTAAAACAAGTAAGTATGGAATGTGTTTTATTTTTAGCTAATACCTTGAATTTGCGGTTCTAATAGATACCGTTTGATCCCTACGTTTTTCTTATGTTATAAATGCTTTCGGGGATGGCGGAACTTAGCTTGATGTGTCCGGTTATTTTCAGGATAGTTAATCTCTTATCGTGTATGTGTAACCCAAAATGTATCGCTGTAGCAAGATTTAGGTTGTTGTGTATGTTGTGAATGTGCTTCAGATTTTGGCATAAATAAAAATGTGTTTAGTGTATCCAATACGTGTTGGCGTTGCATTATCCATATTGTCTACTGAGTGCAGTGAAATCGATCCAATACGATGAGATTCTGAGTGTTGACCGTCTCCGAGGCCATTAGTATCCGATTGTGCAACCGTGACCCATGCGCTCCGAACTTCGTACGAACCCTTAATTTCTTTTGACACACAATCGATCAAACTTACAGTTTGGAGCAGTGATTGCGTAACTATTAGCAAACTTGCAATCCGCAATCTCTTCCGCCCGATTTTCTCACTCTAATTGTTCACTTCATATTCGTTGTGTCGTAATTGGCTCGATGGTCAATCACAAGAAACAAGTCTTGTTGGTTGCTTTATTTTTGGGTATTTTGGAACGAATTGTGTTTTCGAACAAGACTCAGTTTACCTACGTCCACTAATTATTTCGGTCAGGTTTTCGTCCCAGTAACGGTCCATCTGTAACTGTTTGTTTTATTTTGTGTTATGGTTTTCATTTGGAACTTCACATGTCACCAGATTTATTTTCGGCGGATATGTGTGCATAACCAACTGTTTCTTCGATTTTGTTGTTGACTCTTACGAAGGATGGCGTCGAAGTTACACAAACAGCGGGTCAACAAAACACGCAAACATCAAATCAAACCAACGGTTCAAATTATCGCTTATTGGCCTCCATCATGGTGATCTTCATGCTGTATTTGTTTGCGTCTCATTGTGTTTGGGTGTCTTCATATGCTTACTCCAGTCCGTCTATCGTATTGGCCTCATACGGCAGAGACGGATCTCGACATATCTTAGATGATTTTCGGTAAGATTTTGTAAATTTTGATTGTGAACCTTCGACAGGTTT
This sequence comes from Paragonimus skrjabini miyazakii, assembly GCA_014338405.1. NCBI lineage: Eukaryota > Metazoa > Platyhelminthes > Trematoda > Plagiorchiida > Troglotrematidae > Paragonimus > Paragonimus skrjabini miyazakii. The sequence goes on along the minus strand of JTDE01003226.1, from coordinate 51,105 downwards.
ACGTCGATCTGCCGATGTGTATTAGCCTGTTGTGGAGATAGATCACCGTCGCGCACTCCTCTCTTCCCTTAGAATCAGCATCGCCTGGTTTCTGGATTTTTCTTTGTAAACACTCCAAAACCCTTAGAACTCCCATAATCCCATGTGTTACGTTTTGGAATACTGTTGTAAGAGAGATTTTTTTGGCGGAAATTATTATCGAAATGTCAAAGATAGACTGTTGTGTTTGACGTAACACATGAAACATGAACCGTTTCAAATTGTTTTAGACACAGGGAGCAAATAATCTTTGTTTCCTATTTGCTGCCAAAGTTTTATTTGGTTTCTGTTCTCGTAGGTAATATTCATATGGAATGCTTTCATAACTGGTTAGTCAAAACAGTTTCTATGTACACACGTCGTCTACACTTAATTGGTTTCTCCAATGAGCGGTCAATTTTCACTGCAGTAACATTGAAGTAAACGCTGCTCACAGTTTCATCATCACGGACAGCAATACATCAGCGTTTGATAATGATGCTTAATCGCCATCAGGTCATGTGAAAGCGTAATTTTGGAACGCAGATAATTAGTTTGGGAGCCGTTGTGACATCGTTGTTTTCTCCCACAGACTTAAAACTGGTTGTTACCGTTGTTTTCGATTAAAATACTGAATCGGGGAGAATGCCTTGAAAGACGTACAGACTAATTTTTCACGACGATTCTACTCATGTATGTAGTCTAACTTACATTAAACAGGGGTAATTCCCTACTGTCTCAGAGCAAACAGGTAGTTGGATTTGACTTACTGTCCCTCTTGTGGGTGGAATATGTACACTGTTGTCATTGTTGTCACTGTTGTTGTTATTATTTACCCTAACTGACAACAACTACGGATATTTATTTTTGACATTATGCGACGATGTTACAACCCTTGCACTGAAACAGAGTAGGGTGAATGAAATAAAACTTTTGTAATAAAAAAAAGAAAATCAGGAGTGGAACGCGTGCATACCCTAGGGTCTATGCTCAATAGATTAAACCTATTACTCTGGTCGTTACTATGCCTCAATCATATGTATACTTTATGTCTAAGTGCGCGGTCGGCGAGGTTTCCCCATGTCACGGTTGTCGTGTTTTCATCCTATGGACATAACATTGTATGACACGCATTTGCCTCATACGTCAACGTTCTACGGGGTAGCATTATGGCCTTACGATTAAAAGTTATTTAATGGAAATCGGTTTGCACAATCTAATACTATCTCTTGTTTTTGGTCACTAAATTGCCTGACGAGCCCATTTACTACGCAACTGGTCTCCATTTTTAATTTCTCGTCTGGGGGACTAAGCTCTCCATCTTCATCAACCGGAAACACTTGATCTATTGTTTTACCTCGTCCAGTTTTATCTAGAACCGTAACCAATAATGGTCAGTGATAGGTTCATAGTTCACGTGCATGTTGCATCATGGACAAGAAACACCCCTCATACTGAAAAAAATTCAGTGTGTAGTTGGCCATTGAAGATACGATTTGTCCAAGTCCCATTTTACGAGCGAACATACTCAATGTTCACCGTACTCATGGTTAATGTTTCTGAGATAATACTTAAGGTTTTCAGATTAAACACATTGTGTCTTGAATTTTAGCTTTGGAATGATTAATGATTTTCATGTGTAAACTTACTACGGGTTATTTGTCTGTCCAGTCATTTGGTAGATTATAAAAAAGAAAATCTAGACACTGGTTGCTATTTCCCTGTCTACCCGGAAAGGCATTCAGCAGTTGGGATGTTACAGTAGAGTAACTGAACTTTGGCCATTTTTTGATCAACTGCGGTTCTACTTTGCTGTTGTAAAAAAAAGTCATTCAGATCCGATTAGACCAGACTAATCATACGTTTCTTTCATGGTACAATATTCAATGGGTCACTTCCGGATCTTTTCTTTCTGGAGTTTGAGTAACAATTGAGAGATATCTGGCCACTTTTCGTGGGTTCTCGTTTTTTCTTCATTTGACAGTGAAGCTTATTTTTGGCTGTGGCAAAACACAAAACCGGATGCTCGTATAATGTCCTGGTGGGATTACGGGTATCAGATTGCCGGAATGGCCAATCGGACTACTTTAGTGGACAACAACACGTGGAATAATAGCCATATCGCACTCGTAGGCAAAGCCATGGCTTCAAATGAATCAGAGGCCTATAAGGTGGGTCATTCCATATTGTTTAGGTTATTTATTTTTGCTTACTCCTTGGTAGTGTTCGTAAGTATTCTGGCTAGGTGGCATTGCCAAAATACAACTTAGTAAGATGTTTACCCGTGTATTTTTCAGTTGATTACTAGCTCGTTATAGTGTTGTGCAAGGTTAGTTTTCACTCTGAAAATCAGAGGGATATTT